>VZTS01009036.1:0-69543 GCA_013400795.1 Pluvianellus socialis | reverse complement strand
GAGGGTGTTTGAGACATTCCCAAAGGCTGGGAAGGTGCCGCCCCCTCCCCTTTGTCTCTCCTCAGGCTGCTTCTCTCAGTCTTTGTTTACAAAGAAGGCTCTTACAAAGGCTCTTACACATCCTCCAAACCATCAGCAGTGATGGTAAATGAGATATTATTCAACCAAGAAGAAAAGAAAGAAAGCAACTTTTGTCTGACCCGAGCAGAACGTTAAGAGAGGCCATACTGCTTCAGAATCCAAGGTTATAATAGAACCATAGAGTTGTAGAATGGTTGAGGTTGGAAGGGACCTTAAAGACCATCCAGTTCCTACCCCCCAGCCCTGGGCAGGGACACCTCCCACTAGACCAGGTTGCTCCAAGCCCCGTCCAACCTGGCCTTGAACTTTCAGGGATGGGGCAGCCACAGCTTCTTTGGACAACCCCGGCCAGGGGCTCCCCACCCTCACAGCCAGGAATTTCTTCCTGAGATCTCATTTAAATCTCCCCTCTTCCAGCTTGTTCAGCTAGAGTTCTAGCTCTATTGACTTCAGTATGAGTATCACTGGGCAGTTATAAGAGTCAGACACTGCAAAGGAACTAGGCAAAATTTAAGTAAAACTTTAACAAATCTATTTACAGGACATCCACCTGGTTACCTATTATTCAGTAGCATACAAAAAACCAAAACCAAACAAAAACCCAAATCAAACAAACAAAAAAGGCCCAAAAAGATTAAAAATATTAATGAACACTTTAGAATCTGTTTTTATACATCCATGGACAGACAGTGTTCTTCATCCAAAATCTGTCAACAATCTTTTCTGAATAGCTCAATTTCCTAAAGCTTTCTGAGATGAGAGGCAAGTTAGCCCTCATCCAAATCCTCAAACCTAGGGGATTGTCCTACTTAATGGAGGGGGTAAGAGCACCCACTGATTTCAAACCGGTCTAGGATTAGAGCTTTTATCCAGGAACTAGGATTAGAGCTTTTATCCAGGAATGGAAGAGAATTTACCGCTCATCTCACCCTCAGCCTGCAGGGGCTCAACTCTGGAGATCCTACTCACCTTTGTCTTCACCAACTAACTTGAGGCAGGACTAGACGGGAAAATTTTCCATGTCTTCATGTGTGGACCTGCATACTTGCCCTTCTACAGGAAAATTGCAAGAATCACAGGATTAGACAGTAAAATTGCAAGAGGAAGGCTTTCTCCTAAGGCTCATCAATGAAGCCATTCCTTTCTGAGGGAGGAACCGTGTGGTTCTGGACAATTCACAAAGTTCTTACCGCATGATTGCAGTTGCTCCCAGCCTCTCTGTGGGTTCTGTAATTCCAGAGCGAGAACAATAAAGTTGTCTTTAGTTTTACCTCCTGCCAAAATCAGTTCTGGAAATAAGAGCTTCCACCTATGGAATTATCCAGGGACAGGTCCTCAGGAAGGATTCCGTGAGCCAGACAGACTCCATCCCATAACCAACAGCCTATCTACATTGCTTCTTGTAATGACTGCCCTACAGCTACTCCATACAGAAATGCATGTTCTTTGGGCTCTTTGGCATTAGTCAAAACTTGTTACTCTGACACAGATTTGAGGTGTCAATTAAAGTTAAGTACTCAGCAATCAATTTAAATCACAGTTAATTTCTCTTTAGCCGCTATGGTAAATCTCTGACAGATTAATGAGTTACAGTTAACGGTGGAGCATGGAGTCTGCTGCAATTTTTTTTTTTCCCCACTCATTAATTGAACTGCCATACAGCACAGATATATGCACCGTCCATGCTGCACTTCAGGCTTGTAATAATGCAAAGATGTAATAAAAAATAAAGAAGAGCCCCCTTATTTACAATAATAAATCATGCCAGTGAAAAGATCATTGATGTTCATTAACATGATAAGCAAAAAGACAAGCCATTCCAGTCCAGCCTAAAATTATTGATCATAGAATCACAGACTCACTTGGGTTGGAAGAGACCTTCGAGATCATCGAGTCCAACCATAAACCTATGCCAAAACCACCCCTAAATCATGTCCCTCAGCACCATGTCTACCCGTCTTTTAAATAATTAATAATAATAATGATAATTAAAGATGTTCTTGTCCTCAGATTTAAAATGTTTTCTCACTCTAGTACTTATCCTTCAATATTTACAGATGGCAATCAAGTCATCAATCAAGTCATAATACAAGTTTCTTATATTACCAGCTTAAAGAAGTAAAACTTTCCCTGCCTACTCTCACAGAGCTGGTTACCCTGTCAGTCCCAGACCACCCTTTTCTGCATCTTCTATACATACTTTTTCTGAACATGCATGACTGCAGATGAGGCCTCACCACAAATAATCTCCATAATCATGGAATTCCAATGATTAAGCGCGAAATATAGGGGAATCCTCCAGATTACACAAACTGTATTTGCATTTCTCAAATGTCAGTATGAATTTCAAGGGTCTTCTCCTCCTTTGATTTTGCAATGACATTGGTAACCTGCATGGAAAATGACTTACCACTTTGAGGGGCTTACTTACATCTAAATACTTGGGTTTCTACACAAGGGATATATTTCATCAAAGGCATATTGAAATCATTAGCTGAATAGCTTCTGGTCCAGACCAAAATTTTCAGATATGTAAAGGAAAACTAAGGGAACTCCATCAATTTACCCAAAGTAATTAGGTTACCTAAAGTGCAGCCATAGTGCTTAGGGGTAGTGAACAAATTTAAAATGGTGAGATGTTATTACCGCAAAGTAGTAATAGGCCATAGGGCATCTTGTCTAATTATACTAATCAAGGCGGCAATAAAAAGCATGTCAAGTCACGCATTTTTCAGAGACCGAGATAGCAACTTTAGAAAACTTCCCCGGTAAAAATTAAAACTATTAACATGTTCTGTAACACAGTAGCTTTTCAAGTACAGCAGGGAGAATTTGAAAGCAAACCTAAGAGAGACAGTAACTGTGACAACCTGTACCCATCAAGTCCCCACATGGTACCTTGTATTAGTATAGCAAAACCCCAAATTGCCCTTCACTTTTTGTGAAATTCTCTCTGATGGTTTTCCAAAGTAAAAAAAAAAAAAAAAATAGTTCTAGCTATAGTAAACCAGGGAAGAATGTTTTAACAAGGGGAAAACTCGTGTTAGAAATTTCCGAATAAAAAAGTTAGCATTACATTTTTACTGCTGTTTCATAGCAGTAAAATTTTAGTACTACACTGGATTGTGCAGCACTCATTTGGTTCAGAAAATAACCATTTTCTGCTTAGTTTTCCATTTTACTTTCCAGTTGTGGAGTTAGTCTTAAGTCTAGCCCCCCCCCCCCTCAGTATTACACCAAAATTAAAACATTAAAGGTAAAATTGCTACAGGCTTTTAATTAGCCTACTGCAAGCATCCTATTTAACAATAAAATGCAGAAGGCAACCATAATACTTTATAGAGTAAAGGCCAAACATGTTNTGTGGAGTTAGGCTTAAGTCTAGCCCCCCCCCCCCCTCAGTATTACACCAAAATTAAAACATTAAAGGTAAAATTGCTACAGGCTTTTAATTAGCCTACTGCAAGCATCCTATTTAACAATAAAATGCAGAAGGCAACCATAATACTTTATAGAGTAAAGGCCAAACATGTTTTTCATTTACCCAAGAAACAAAATGGAAAATGAAGTGATGTATGCTCTGCAACATTCCTTTTCAGGTTGGTGCACTGCTGGTCTTGTGCTGAAACATGAAAGCACTAATACTAATTCTCTAACAACTGAACACCTGATAACTCAGCACCTGATACATTTCTTTTTTTTTTTTTGGGGGTGGGAAGAACTATAACACACACAACACTGTAGGACCTAATAGTCTCATTTCCTATAGGGTGATAAACAAATTCAATAACATAAATAGTCCACTATAGTTACAAAATTATACTTTCTTTGAAGTGCCTCTTCGAGATGTTGGTTACTGTTCTAGGCCAGGATTCCCCTGGGTCTTATTCTTCCTGAGACATATTCCTCTCCCTTGTAACATCTACCCAAACCGTTTACATCCATCCCTGTTCCCCCGTGACTCTAGCAGTTCTCTCCAGTTCTGCCTGACTTTTACTCCGGGTGGCCTTGCTAGTCTTCATTCCTCACTTCAGCCTTCACGTGAGCACCTCTTGCCAGTACGCCTGTGAGATCTGCTTAGGAAGTTATCCAGCTTTCACAGAATCATAGAATCACTTGGGTTGGAAGAGACCTTCAAGATCATCGAGTCCAACCAGAAACCTCTGCCAAACCCACCCCTAACCCATGTCCCTCAGCACCACGTCTGCCCGGCTTTTAAATCCCTCCAGGGACGGCGATTCCACCCCCTCCCTGGGCAGCCTGTGCCAATGCCTGAGAACCCTTTGGGTAAAGAAGTTTTTCCTCATATCCAACCTAAACCTGCCCTGGCACAACTTGAGGCCATTTCCTCTTGTCCTGTTGCTTGTTTCTTGGGAGAAGAGATTGACCCCCACCTGGCTATAACCTCCTTTCAGAACCACAAAGTGCCATGCTTATCAGATTAAATTAAAAATTCTCCCCAAGAACAGTAATTCTCAGAATGCCTTTAAATTTACTCAGCGGTCGTCTTGGAAAGTCTGTAAGATTTCCATGTTACAATTGTACAGTGAGCTAGAACAAATAATACAAGAATCATTTGGCTGCATTATGCAGATGACAAATCTAGATTTCACTTAGATGGGTACATTAGTCAAAATTATAATAGTATTTGGAACTGCAACAGGTAGAGTTCTGGAAGTTCAGTCATCGATGCATGAAAAATTGATGATTTGGTTCAAATGACTGCATTCAAAAATTATGAGAGCAGATGATATGCAATCTTCAGATGAAGGGTGTATTTTGGAAGTTTGCTTTTATATATCTTTCGGATTCAGAAAGATTCCACATACAGCGCATATTAAAAATGTATTAAAGCAGCCAGTGAGAGTTAGGCAATGAATATCTTGAGGATGTGTGCAAAAGTTTCCGTAGTGCATTCTAGCTGTATTCATCACACTATGGGAACATAGCTCTGTCTGTATCAGTATAATGGAGAAGGAAGCAACATCTGTAAGTATTTTAAATTTCCCCATGTGCTGGAGATTGCTAATCAAATTGTTAGTACTGGAGTCCATAATGGCCTCAGCCCCGGCACAGACAGCAAAAAGCAATTACTTGGCCTCCCAATTTGTATTTTATTGAGCCCCGTGAAGCAGATAAACATTATCCTGACCCTCTAAGAAAGTTCACCCCGTGGCCAAGGGTTTCGAAGGACAGTGGAGCAAATGCAGACCTGTCGAGCGATCCCATTCCGCAGAGCCAGGCTCCAGCAGCTCTTCAGATGATGGCAGCCCCGAGGTTCCAGAAGCAGCTGTGGAAGTCAAAGTCAGAGTCACCACAACTTCCATGATGATGTCAATGATGTTTTCCCTCTCCCCTCAAGGAACCTCCCTAGCACAGAGTTATTTGAGTTAGGAGTCCTCCCTCCAGGCAAGCAGCACGTGAGAAGGGTAATCCTCTTGTAGGAAAACAAATCAATTCTGGCAGTTACATTCTGGTCTCTGTTTGCATCAAACAGCTACTTATTTAAAGCAGTTACGCCTTATGCTCACAACATGTAGGTATAAACTGAGCCGATGAACGCTTGTCCTTCATACAATAGCAGTCAAATGTATCTCTTTCTGTGTCTCTTCCAATAGATTTAGTATTTTTTTAGTGAATAATGAGAGCAAATTTAAGTCAGAGTTTTCAGGGGAGAGAACAAGGAAAAATAGCTTCACTTGCTTCAATGAAAAATTTTAACTAGGGGTTTTTTTCATCTTAAAAGCTGGAAAGGATTTAAACCAATAAACTTTAGGCAAACTGACATACAGAATAGCTTAATATAACCTACAACAGATTGGTCCTTTTGTCTTCCTCCGTTCGACTTCCTGCTACGCATTCTTCCCCCTTTTACATATGAGAGGTCCCTTACTCTAAATAATCCCATTCATAAACTCACCATATTCTACAGAGAAAAGTAAAATAAATAGAGATTCTTTGCGTTACACAAATTAAAGGGTCAAGCTTGGTTTTGGCTGAAGTGTAGGTGGATCCCGGCAAGCCACAGTGCTCCCACCGCCTACTTCTTCCCGGCCTTTTGATTTGATACAGGAATTTGGAAGGGGGACTGGTACTACCATGGTATTTGGGATATCATGGAAAGAAATACAGGTATTTCAGGGGGTATTATGCCTTTTTGCTGCATGGAAGACACAAAAAGCTCAGTTCTATCAACACTGAGGCACAAACTTGTCTAAGCAACACACCATGGTGCCAATTGTGAAAAATACCAACAGCTTCTTGTAAGAGTTTTTTATGGCTTTTGAGGTTGCCACTAGCCATGAAGAAAAAGAAGGGAAATGTCTTTCAGTCCTTTTCTGAAAGGGGTGATAACAAATTAATTAACAACTATTTTAAAAAAACCCCCACAACTGATTAACAAATCCTATGCTCTTGCCACCTGACATTTAATGTTACATGCTTCCATTTGGCCAGAAAGCCTTCTTCATCTCTGCTGAAAACAATAATCCGAATTATTTTCATTCTCCCGGTGTAGCATTCCACTTACTGTCTTTGTCTTGAAATTTTATAAGGTTATATGAATATAAAATCCTCTATTGTGACTATCTCTGTATGATATGCAGTATTTTCTGATTATCACACAACAAATGCTTGGGAAGTATGTTTTTAGCATATTTGGCTACCCTTATTTAAGCTGACTAACTAAATTGAGCAAAACAGCAGGGTGCTGAAGGTATATAAAACTATTTCTCATGAGTAAATGTTGCATATTGAGGTTCCTGTTGCCCTTTATTATGTCTGTTGGCATGATTCGCACAACTGTGTGGCTACATGTTACAAGTTTCATAAAACCACATATTGATAGGACACTGGAGTTTTAACAGTACCCCTAATTTCTACACCAGTGGGGTTTTAACTAGATATTCTAACCACCAGTACCTACTACGCATGGTTATTGGCCAAATTATATTGCTCAGGCTTGAATAATTCATTTCCCTTTCTGACTCAAAAAGTTTTCTTTATGAAATTAATCTTTACTGTCTTTTTTAATAATAAACAAATGCTGTTATTTACTTATCTGACATCCAGAAATGCCACGTAAGCTCTGAGAACCAGCTCCCTTTCCCCCCTGCACCAAACTTGTGTTTGTTTCTATTCTATTTTTATCTTCTCCCATTAATCCAGTAGTGCAAATAATGAGGAAAATTGTGTTATGACCAATAAAAGCATAGTCCCTACGTCTTTATGCTCAGTGTCTCATTTCTCTCAGTTCTTGATCTAATGAATTGAGATGCTAATATTCACTTTTATTTAAAAACAAATATTTATATCTTTCAGGGGGGTGATAAGGTTTTAAGAAAGTTTGCAGCCATAAATACAACATCGTCTTTGGCAGAGGGTTTATACAACTCCAAAATGATGAACAAAACTTTGAAGCACTCCACTTATCTTTTCTGTAAAAGCACCCTTGATTAAGACAGGACTGCCTGTAGGAATTAAGGTGACTCCATTTGTACCTAAGCTAATTCATCATAGGGATTTATATGGTCTCCACCATGTGTCCTCCTTAGACACTTGCCTCAGCGTGGCGAGTTACTGCTCACACAATTTGCAACAGGGAACTGAGGCACAGAAAGTCTAAGTGCTGGGTCTAAAATATGCAAGCATTAGAAAGAGAAAAAAAGAAATTAATTTAACTTCCCTTATAGCGGGCCAGATCCTCACTGCCTCAGAGAGGGAAATGGGAATGCCCCCACCAGGAGTTGGGCACAAAAGGTAACTCCATAAAACTTTTTTATGCTTCTCTCCTTTTGATTTTAAGACAAAACTGCTGGAGGGGTAGAGTTCTATGGAGTTCTATGAACTGTACACGGAGGCAAGATTTCCATAGCTTGGGGTTTTTTCAATTGCCCTGAAATACATTTTTACTCTTATCCATTGTGCTCCTTCTAATACAAATAGGTATCATGCTGGCATTCAGCTAAGTAATTCTTTTGTCATCCACAGATGGACAGGGGATTACACGGCTAAGAAATGAAATAAAAGCTAAATCCCTATGCTCAATAAAGCTTTGCTTGTTTTCTCTTTCACGCAGGATTACCGAGTGAACATCTTTCTCCGTCAGAATTGGAATGATCCACGTCTCGCATACAGTGAATATCCAGATGACTCTCTAGACTTAGATCCATCCATGCTGGATTCAATTTGGAAACCTGATTTGTTCTTTGCTAATGAAAAAGGTGCCAACTTTCATGAAGTTACGACAGATAATAAGCTGTTGCGAATTTTCAAAAATGGGAATGTACTTTATTCCATCAGGTGAGTCTCTAATCGAATTTTTTTTTTCAGGCAGAAGTTCAAAACTGCACCTAACAGATGTCTTTGGTTGCTAGGCATGCACAACTGTCACTAAAGTAGTTGTGAGGTTTGAATACAGACCCGTATCATCATTATTGTTCATTGTTAATACTATAAAATAGAAAATGATGCCTCATTAGACCTGCACATAGTAAAAATAATAAGAAAAATATCGTTCCCATTTGAAAGTACAGATAGTGAGCCTAGAGGAGCGAGGACACTTGCACAGAGCAAATAATCCTGAAGCAGTATAATCTGAGCAGGCCTACATTGGAGCTTCACATGCTGTAACCTCCAATGTCATGACAACCCAGTGTTACTTCTTTTGTCAGCTTTTCCAATATTGCAGTTGCACTTCAACGTGGAAACATGACCTATTTGAGGAAGCGTGGCATTTAAACCATAGTTCCCTTACTGTTGGAGATGGACAGGAAAGTGGAAAGGAAACTTTTGAAAAGTTTTAAGAAGCTTTAAGCAACAATATTAAACACTGGCAAAATCTAGTTATCCTACTTCTTTTCTCTTCTCCCCATTTTCCTTTTGTTAATACAGACATTAGTAGGCATTTTACCACTATTTTCAAATAAAACCAGATCTGATGAGAAACCCGTTGCATATAGGTACACTAATGCCCCATGAGGTAGATTTGATATTAATACAGTGACCTCCTTGTGCGAAATGTTACACTTTTCAGAATAAATCTACCTCTTGTCCACTCAGTGTTTTGCTTTGCGTTCTTTTACAACACTGCATTAATGGGTAATTGGACTTTTTGAAGAGACATCAGCAACCCATAAAACAGTTTCTATACACACAGAATAACTGAATGTTGGGGGTTGGAAGAGACCCCTGGAGATCATCTGGTCCAAACCTCCTGTCAGAGCAGGTCCACCTACAGCAGGTGGCACAGGATGGCGTCCAGGGGGGTTGGGAATGTCTCCAGAGGTGGAGACTCCACCACCTCTCTGGGCAGCCTGTGCCAGGGCTCTGCCACCCTCAAAGGAAACAAGTTTCTCCTCATGTTCAGATGGAACTTCCTATGGTCCAGTTTATACCCATTGCCCCTTGTCCTGTCACTTGGTACCACTGACAAAAGCCTGGCCCCATCCCTTTAAGTATTTGTAGACATTGATGAGATCCCCCTCCAGTCTTCTCTTCTCTAGACTAAAAAGCCCCAAGTCCCTCAGCCTTTCCTCATCAGAAAGATGTTCCAGCCCCCTCATCATCTTCGTGGCCTTTCATTGTCCCCTCTCCAGCAGTTCCCTGTCCTTCTGGAACTGGGGAGCCCAGAACTGGACACAGGACTCCAGATGCCCCTCACCAGAACAGAGCAGAGGGCGAGGATGACCTCCCTCCACCTGCTGGCCACACTCCTCTTGATGCCCCCCAGGATGCCATTGGCCTTCTTGGCCACAAGGGCACATTGCTGGCTCAAAAATTTCTCTGGCTGCTCAGAGAAAAAGCAAACGTATCAGTGGCCAGGGAGTCTCCTTCTTCCTTCCTTCCAGTGCAAGCGGGCAGCATCTTGGCAAGCTTACATAGGGAGAAAGGGTTGGGTTAAAATTCCTAGGAGCATGTCCTATTCAAAAGAAGGTTAGTCTGCCAGTCTGGGAACACAATCATTCTTCAGCGCCACAACATGCATTCTGTCACTAGAAACAAATGGAAAGCAAGTAAAAAGGATTCCTTCTCTGGACCCAAGTAGGAAGTAGAGCTCAATCAATGTCTGAGTCACCCTGAGAGGCACTGGCAGTTGTTCCATTCTAGTCAAGTAACTCCTCCACCTTTCCCTGCTCCCTCCAGACCCGCACAACCCAGAGTGTACACACCACCACTCAACTGAAGCAAGTTTGGATTCCAACTCCAGCTGAATTCAGACCAAGTTCATGGTCAGATGAAATGAGGGGAAAAATACAAACGTCAGAAATATTATAATGTTAAATTACAAAAGCAAACATTGATTGTGATGAAAGCAGATGCCAGATAGCTCCTGTGTTTCTTATGAAGCCAGAAAGTTTATGTTGTCATAATGTAATTAAGACCTATAACAATTTCTAAAACATTTAACGTCATATAATTGGCATCTGATTGTTCTGTGAATTTGAGTCAGTTAAGCTTTTGATGAGGGGACACATGCTAATTGCTAACAGGCTGATATTAAAAGAAAAAAAAAAGATTTCTAGATTTGCTTTTTTCTTGCATTCCCTAATGTCTCCTCCCTCCCTAATTGTATCACAACAATTCAGGCAAGAAAGTAATGAGAACATTCTAATTGCTGATTCAATAAATACTTAATATCACAGAATCCCCAGGGCTGGCAGGGAACTCTGGAGATCACAGAATGTTAGGGGTTGGCAGGGCCCTCTGGAGATCATATGGTCCAACCCCCTGCCAGACCAGGTCCACCTCCAGCAGGGGGCACAGGGTGGCGTCCAGGTGGGTTGGGAATGTCTCCAGAGGTGGAGACTCCACCACCTCTCTGGGCAGCCTGTGCCAGGGCTCTGACACCCTCCAAGGAAACAAGTTCCTCCTCATGTTCAGATGGAACCTCCTATGATCATGGTTGTGCCCGTTCCCTCTTGTCCTGTCACTTGGTACCACTGACAAAAGCCTGGCCCCCTCCCGTTAAGTATTTGTAAACATTGGTGAGATCCCCCCTCAGTCTGCTTTTCTCCAGGCTAAAGAGACCCAACTCCCTCAGCCTGTCCTCATCAGAGAGATGTTCCAGCCCCCTCATCATCTTCGTGGCCCTTCACTGTCCCCTCTCCAGCAGTTCTCTGTCCTTCTGGAACTGGGGAGCCCAGAACTGGACACAGAACCCAGATGCCCCTCAGGGCAGGATGACCTCCCTCAATCTTGCTTTTTATATCAAATATTTACTGAAGCACAAAGCAAATTCCAGCTGCCTCATCTCTGAAGTGACTTGCCTTGTTACTAGCCTACTAGGCAGCTTTTCAATTTGGAACCATTTTTAGGAGCATGGGAATAGGGCTTGGGTCTGAGTTCCTTCCTCAGACTCTCTCCCCACAGCTCTATCACTGGCGGGCTAAACAGAAGCTAGAGCAAAAAACCAAGAAGCTTTGGAGAGAAAAAAAATAAGGTAAGAGAAATATATAGCCATGCTTGCCACCTACTGCCCACTTCCCTTTAGCCCCAGCACCAAAACCAGGGGAATTGTTTTAAGAGAGAAGGGTTAGAGCACTGCCATTCCAGAAAAGCCTTATGCTTTGTCCAAACCCTTCAGGTTTTGGTGAAACATTCTATGAACCAAACTAATAAATGACTATAGGGCAAATTTTTCACATAAGTTATTTTCTAGCAAGAAGAAAGGTGTAGTCATGACCCTGAATGGTAAATGGATATCTGAACAAGGCCAGTGAGGGAAAACACGTACTTTACCTCCTATATTCTTCTTTCTCATTCCTCTGAGAAATATCACTCTAAAGATAGGTTATTGTATTGATATGAAACATAAAAATACCTCTTTTGCCTATAGGTTGCAAAGTATTTCACAGGAAGTGAACCAGAACTAATGTGAAACACAGCTGCAGTTCAAGTTTCCAGGCATATTTCAGTCTACAATCAGTATCATAAAACATTCTCTTAAAACTTTGTGTTGAGAATTCAAGCAACTTATTTTAGGACAATAACACGTAAATTACTTTGCTGCCATGATTTGCAGCTGACATCTGTTATGAAATTCTTGCAAATCTGGGTAAATTTCACGTCAAGGATTTGAAATACTGTCACAGGACAATAATTCCACTGTAGCACAGAAAAGCATGCTGTTGTTGCATTCCTTTAGACTTCTCATAAAGTTAGGCAACCCTACTGAAAAATGTGTTTTTCTGAAAGTCTGTAATAATTTTTTTCCACATTGTCATACTAGACTGAAAGAGTGAAATGGGTTCAGCTAATATACATCCCTTTTGAGGGCTTTCTAAGGGAAAAAAATGTATTTCCTTCTATTTCTAATGACTTCCAATGTTCTCATGCATTCTTCCTGTGCAGCTCTATGGCATTTTTGTGGTATATTTTTAATACTTTTTTTGTGTTCTTTCAGATTGACTTTAATACTGTCGTGTCCGATGGATCTCAAAAATTTTCCAATGGATGTGCAAACATGTATAATGCAGCTGGAAAGCTGTAAGTTTGCGTAATATATTATCCTATAAATACTTTTGTAGGGATTACAGCAGCTATGCAGAAGGTAGAAAGATTCCTTGCAGTTGTACAAGAACAATATTTTTAAAAAAGAATCCTCTAGTTCAACAAAAGAAATCTGTGAAACACAAATGATTTTCAAAAGAAGAGACTCTTTCATCCTTACTTGTACTGAAAATCTATAGTTTTGTGCAAATCTAAAGTTAGAACTGAACTTAAGTAACCAATGCCAGCTTACCTTTATGCAAAAGTTATGCATATGGGGGCTCACCATCAAGTCTTCCTTGTGTTCGCACTTACCAGGGGACAGTAATATGGGAGAGCATAAAGGAAACATGAGAATAACTTAGAATATCCTGAAATCGATAATAACTTGGTGTCCTTAAAAGCTGGAAACAAGATAATATATACTGAGTCCCTGCTCTTCAGCCTCGTGCCGTAGCTCTTCAGCACACCTATGTGTTATAGCTAAATTTCAGTAGATTTTGCCTAATCATCCTTGAAGGGATTAGGGAAAGGGTTTACTACAAGGGAGAGGTGTAGAAAATTGCACGGCATGCCTGTGTATATATATATGTATATGCTTAGGCACCTGAATAGCGTACATCACTTACACAGCCCTCATCCCCGCAATGGGCGCAGCGCCTCGGATCACTGGAGCATCCCTAGAAAACCTTGGGGAGGGCTGTAGAGCCCTTGCATTACGAGGAAGAAGTCGTCCACACAAGGTACCATCTAGCTAGGGATAAAACGTGACTGTGATCTGGTCATCAATCACAACAGCTCAAACATTTCTAACGTCTTCCGAAGGCTCCAGGCATACAGGAATTAGTAGTTGCCCAGATAATTTGACATTGAAAACACCCAGCAAAACACAGGAAAAAAAAAAAAGACGTTATAGCTTTCTAGCACAGAGAAGGTCTGACAGTTTGACCAAACCTGGTGTTACGCTAGAATTTCGATGGAAAAAGCAAAACTACAACCCCATGTGTTTTAAATAATCTCTTCATAAAACCTTATTAGCATTATACACAAATATCATGAGGAGAGCAGAGGAGAAGGTGAAACTGGCTTAGACAAGATGGGCTTTGCAGAATTATCTTTCAGTTAACAGCAGTATTTTTTTATGTGAAATAAAATTAGCATTTGTTAACTCAACCCATCATATATTGTACTTATCTCCCTTGACATCTTGCTTAGAAGATGAAGGCAGAGGGAAAGTGCACAGCAGCTATGCCGTTTCAAGGCACACACAGAGAAAAGACAAACCCAAAGGTTCTGTCTGATGCCATGAGCTGAGCTGACATGGGGCGTGTGAGGAGGGAGGCACAGATATGCATTAAATTCTCATTTTTCTTGTGATACGAAGTATTTGAGAATCGCATTTTCCCCTTAAAAAGAGAGGGCTTTGGAAAAGATCCCTAGCAGAAAAATCCTCCTAATGATGTGAAGAATAAAATAAAGTAAAGCATTCTTTGAAAGATTACAGCAATCTGAAGTTTGTGAAAGTTACTGACAGGGGAAAACCAGATAAATGATAAGGACCCATCTTAATGTCAGATCTAGAGGTACAGTTTTAGGTTCAAAAAGTAAAATATTTCACAAAATAATTTTCTGCATATAGAATGAACATACTGGGTTATTTGAAATATATTAAAAATCAGAAACGTAACATACAAAATTTGATTAAAGCATTTCTTGGTCTTTTTCTTCTTTTACTGGAACCAAGCAGTGTCTAAGAGAAAGGGGAGGTAGTTATCTGTCAGTCAGTGTGTGAGAACTGGTTGTTGTATGGGTAATGGTGTGCTTTTACAAACAATTGCAGGGCGAGTAAGAAAGCCAGATCTATTCTTCATTACAACGGACAGAGGGTAATATAAAATCGGGCTTTTAATGTGAGGGCAAGGGCTGAATCTGACAGCAGAAATTTTCTTGACTAAAATTGAGAGACACTTATTTGATGTAAACGTCAAGGAATTTAGGGCAATATTATATATTCAACATTTAAACAAAACTCCACACTCAACCCAAGCGCATAATCCTAATAATAACCTATGTCACCTTCGCAACGAATGTGACTAAATAAGGGGTTAATAGGAGGCAGTTGTATCAGAGTACATACAGATGACAGGTATATTCACTATATACAATTGTGCTCCAAGCAGAAAGTATCATAGTATTTGACTGAACAAGCAAAAGGTATAATTTAAAAAAAAAAAAAAAAAAAAAGAAAGTCCTTAAAAAGTTATGGAATTGTTGCTTGAACAACTTCATAAAACTCGGCTGTATTTTTCCTCTCTTTCGGCCCTTGTGGGGACAGGTCATACAACAACTGAGCATTCTTGAACAGACAGGCATCTGCTTTGCTGTTCAAACCTTGCAGGAGCTCACGGTTCCCCCAAACTGCACCGTAGGGAACCAGCACTTATTAGTTGAACACTGTAGATGTTCTACTGTATTTTCCAGCAGAACATTTTTCACTCAAGTCTTGTTTTTCATCATTCAGTTCAGTGAGAGTAAATTCCCTGCTGCACCTTCACGCGGCAGAGAGAGGCTATGTTCACAAAAAAAGAGCTGAACAAAATACAAATGAGGGCTTCAAAATCCTCTGGTTACAGAGAAAGACCAAATTTGATTTCATAAGGAAGTCACAAGTAATAAAGTTTTACCCCTATCGCCTTGTCTAATTCTATTTTACCTGTAACTCCAGACATTGAAAAATAGAGACTATGGGCAAAGTTTCTGGCCTGAGGCAGAAAATGTGGCAGCAAGTGGGAGCCGTGGCCAGGACTACCTGTCTGAGAGCGGAATAACCAGTTGGGTTTGCAAGAACAAGACAGCAGTCCCCTGAAACCCAGAGAAATTACTCTGGGACAGATCCAAAGACGACAGCCAGAGTGCCATAATTTCCAAGCTTCTAGACTGTCAAGAGCAGGAATTCACCTACCCAAACTCAGTTTCTCTGTACAGGGCATATGGGAAGGGAAATGGACACCTTGGAGGAGTTACAAAAGATATCTACCTGCTGGACAGGAGAGTAACTAGGGAAAAAAAAATAAATTTATATGGGTCTGAACTCTGACCAATTTCCAAAATGTTGAAAAAGGTGAGCAGAAACATTCAAATTCCAGAGTCTTTGGCTAAGAGCGGGCATCCAGTTGTCGTTGAAATTACAGAGGAAAAAAGTAGGGTGGGTGCATTTAGCGTTTTCCCAGGTTTTGTATCAAATCTCCTGAGGTAAGAGCAGACACAAGCCTGCCAGCCTGAATCCACCCAAGCACCTTGAATTTGTAGGCCACCGTGGCAGACTCTGCTGTGGCTGTCTGGCCCACATTTGTTGGTGCACAGCGAGACAACCTAAACAGAGGGTCCAGAGCACTATCCCTGGTGGTCAATGCTCTGCCTGGGGACGTTCCAGGACTGTGAAGGCAGTCCTCTCTTGCCCTAAGTAAAGGATCTGAGGATCAGGCTGTGTCACAAACCCCAAGTGGCTGCAGGAGTGGAAGAGCAACAGCCATGTTTCCAGATATCCCTTTTGAAAGTGATCATCACTGTTGGTTTTTCTAGAGTGCCAAGCTGGGTAGAACATGGTGCTCACAAGGCCCATTTATCTCGCAGTATCTGACCCTGCAAGCCTTGCTCCTGCATGTATCACTAAGCAAATTAGACTGTTTTTACCAAATCATTTGTCTCTTTTCTCACTCACATTATCATCAGGTTGCAAAGAAAGGCTGACAGTTACTTATAAAGGACAGATCACAGGTTTTACCTTTGCTATAAAATAAGAATTTAGTACTAGATACTTTGCTTCAATATTGATACTGTTGCTCCAGCATGGAAAGCTCTAGGAGGAAAATTCATGTATAGCTTTTCTTCCCAAATTATATTTTTATTTTTAGCCATCTCATGTAATGTTTTTTCCAAGGTCAGTCTAAGCAGCTGGATTTGCCTCTGGTTATCGTACTTCATGAAGTGTCTGAAAAATATTTAAGTAGAAATGTCTTCTATTTTTAAAAGATTTATTTTACCAAATGATTTCTCAGCAGCTAGATTGAGCTGCTTTTGTATCTTAGAAAGGAAGCAAATGAAAATGCACATATGAAATAATCCCTTCTACATTTCTATTCCTACACCAGGGCAGCCTATAGGCATGTGAGATAATTTTAGTTTTATTCTGCTTGAATAAGATACAAAGAAATGTCAGCAAGATACATATTTATTTCTGTGGCTTGTCTCCCAGGAAAGAAATGTTTTACTTTCATGTGCTAAAGCTTGTTGTCTCTCTCTTTTTTAAGTTCCACTTTTACACCACAGCATTCCTTTAGTCATGTATCACAATTATAACTTCATGTGACATTCAATATTCCTGAATTGTCAAAGACTAACTCAGTTACAAAAGAATAAACAAACTATTAAAAGCAACATACGTAAGGGAGAAAGCACCTGCTCAACTCGTAATTTTATTTTGATGCATATTGTCTCTCTCAATAAATTAAATAATAGTCTTTTTTTCCCCTTTTGATTTATGGAGGCTTTTCAGTCTTTCTAAGCAATCATCCTCTGTCTTTTGGATTCTTAGAGAAAATTCGCTCTGTGCTACATGGTGCTGTTACCTGAAAAGTACAATTTTTTTGCCTCCCAGTGTCTAAATTGGAGATTGTGCAACTGGGGAGATCTGTAAGCAGGTGACGGCAGTACCAGATATGCACTACAGAAAACGAGGTGCACATTGTTCCCTTCCCACAGCAGCACAAGGACATCATAAAAAAAATGATAGAACTGGAGTGTATCCTTAGCTGCCAGGGAACCTCAAGTGTCTCCCTGAGTGACAGTAATTATGGACACGCTCGGTCAATGCTTGCCTGTGCCAGGCACGTGGAAACCATCTTGCTTCTTTCCTTTCCATCTCAGTAACACAAAAGCACTTATATAGAATCATACAATGGTTTGGGCTGGAAGGGACTTAAAGACTATCCAGTTCCAACCCCTCTGTCCTGAGCAGGGACACCTCCCACCACACCAGGCTGCTCCAAGCCCTGTCCAACCTGGCCTTGAACTTCCAGGGATGCAGCAGCCACAGCTTCTCTGAGCAACCCCGGCCAGGGGCTCGCCACCCTCACAGCCAACAATTTCTTCCTAACATCTAACTGAAATCTCCCCTCTTCCGGTTTGAAGCCATCACCCCCAATCCTATCACTACATGCCCTTGTAATGTCCCTCTCCAGCTTTCTTGTAGGCCCCTTTCTGATACTGGAAGGGGCTCTAAGGTCTTCTCCTGGCTGAACAACCCCAACTCTCTCAGCCTGTCCTCCCAGCAGAGGAACTCTAACCCTCTGATCATCTTTGTGTCCTCCTCTGGACCTGCTCCAACAACTCTGTGTCCTTCTGCTGTTGGGGGTTCCAGAGCTGGACCCAGTATTCCAGGTGGGGTCTCCCCTGAGCGGAGCAGAGGGGCAGAATCCCCCATGGCCCTGCTGCCTACGCTGTGGGGCCCGGGGGGTTCTGGGCTGCGAGCACACATTGCTGGCTCATGCTGAGCTTCTCATCTCGTATATTCAGCATTTAAGCAAAAACTCCAGTCAACCCAGTCAGATTATCCTACTAATAACCTGTGTCACCTTTACAAGTAACGTGACTAAATGAAGGGTTAACAGGAGGCAGTGGTATCAGAGTACCTACAGAGTTGCCAACAACCCATCCTATGGTTTCTACTCTGCAGACAGGTGACTCGGTCTACTGTGTGTATCTGAAGCGAGACCTCACACACGCCTACAAAAAGACAGATATTTATAGTCTTCAGGTCCCAACCGATGCAGGAGAAAGGGCAGCAGCAACTGTGCAACTGCCTCTGGACTCACAGGAACTAATATGAAAGTGACAGCTGAAAACCTCTAGGCTTCAGCAAGGAACATTTTGGAACCTTTCAGCAAGGTTTGAGGGATGTGACAGAGGGCTGGACCCAAAATGTTATTCTTCTCCGAAATTCAAGCTAAGAGGGATCAACCTGTAATTCCCAAGGGAGAGATTCCATCAGGATGACTTAGAGGCCAGTGCAAGGGGCAGAGCCTTTGCAAAGCGGCTCAGAAGCACATGGAATAAAATCCTGCTTTCTTGGAGCACCAGCATAAATTTAGCCTTGAAATGCATCACAGCTGATTTCTGAAACTAATATTTTTAGTACATATGTATATTAGAAGAATTTATTCTAACCTTCAAGCCAAAAGCAGCATCGTTAGCGCTGACAGAACGTCCCCCTGCTATGCTGCTTGGAATTTAGGGCACAATTCAAATCTCTGCCACGTTCTAAGAGCAATAATGTGCAGGCAGCCTACCCTGGAGGCACTCTCTGGGGACGTCTAGCAGAAGAGTAGTGAAATAACTCTAGTCAACATGACTGTAGTCCTTGCCTCAGCTGGATACCTAAAGAACTGCTTGGTTTGCTGAATAAAAGTTACTCGTAGACCTGTACCTTACTAAAGATTGAAGAAATGAGAACGGAATTTAGATAAATCACTGGGATTAAAGGAACTATAAAATAAATTCTGTAGTCGAACCAAACTTTTTTGTACAGAAATGCTAGATATTCAGCTCAGTTGTTTCATGCCATTCGTGTCTGTCTGTGTTGAACAAGAGGGAAAGAGTTAGGTTTTAACATGCCTGTTGGTACTGTAAAACGAGACAAGGGAAGCATGGCTTTCCTGGAATAAAGCAGAAAATTTGCAAGATATATTGGTATGCAGCTGGATCCCAAGATTGCTCAAAAATTTTATTCTTCATGCCCTGGAATGATACGCTAGGGATAGTTAAAAGGAAAGAACTTGGCAAATAAGATTGCATCAGCAGAAATAAAAAAGGGGTGCCTTGGAATATCTGAGACAGTTGTGGTTCAGAGGTGTGGAGTCTCTGAAGGCACTGGGGAATTGGGGAACTCCTTGCCCTGAATAACAAACCTGTAATGGTATGGCCCTTGGACAGCCTGGAGAAGAGATGTTAACACTTTCAAGACATTTCAATAATTCTTCAAGACTAACTTGTTGGATGTCCACCATCTTGCCTATGAGATTATGGGCTTTTAATACCTACAGCTGATACTGAAGTAGCTAAAATAAAATCTTCATCCTTTTAGCATACATGTATACAACTAATATAAATAGCTTGATTCCAATAAATTCTATAGAGTCATGTGGACTGACATGGGTGGAATGGAACTCTGTTTAAGAGGGGTTTTCTTCCTATACTTTCAAAAGGGGATGAATGAAAAGGTTATATTTAAGATTAATAATAATGTTAAAAAAATCCCACAAATACAACCTATTTTTTTTCTTTCAAGGACCTCATATGGGTGTTGATAACAACTCGTCAAGATAGTTTTTGAAAAGAAAAGATTTTCTGGGAAAGATGACCAAGGGAAAAGTTTGGTTTTCTCTTTTCCAGACACTACAGTTGCCCTTGCTACTTAGAAATATTTCAGCAAGATCACATTCTTTTTCCCTGCAATTTTTCCTGAAACATGTAATTGAACATACTGAAAATTTTCACTCTAGCTAGATAATTTTCAGTGTTGTCTAAAGGCTAGGGTTAATATGTCCGTCTTGTCCACCTTCTGCCAAAGAGTTTTGTATAGATTAGATCAAGTAAACAGACCATCGGTATAGTTTCATTTTATTTGATTTCCAGACATTCAAAATCCTGCATCCACTGTTCCAGGCACAAGTCCTGACAATGACTCCTCACCTTTTCCATCTCCTCCCTCCTGAAGTGTGACCACATAGAGTTTTACTTTCATTTTTTCACACTTATCACCAGCTCTATGACAGACCATTTTCAAAAGAAAAACTTCTGCAGGCCAAATCCGACTTTCCCAATTGTTCCAGGCCCTCTACACTGCCAGTTAATTCTAAATTCTACTTACTTTGCCAGTTCTTCACATTTATCTCAGGAGGATGTCTCAGTCTGCAGGCACACGCTTCCCTAGCTAATTACCTGGAATGACTTCGGGCTCCTAAAAATATGCTGTTTCTTTAAAGAAGAGTTGTTTGCTGAGAGGCTACAGTGCTGTGTGTACACACAGTTCTTCAGTTTTCCTGAGAAATACTCCCTCTGGTAACCTTGTCCTCCTGGGATGATAGCCTTGTTGTATAATTACCAACAATTTATCAGCGGCTTTCGCATCACAGATGTGCAAGACCTCAGGCTTTGGGTTATTAAAGGCAGCGTTTATGCAACCTGATCAGTTCTGCAACTTCTGAACGCTGCTGCTCAACATAGAAAGGGGGTTTTTCTGTCCTTTCTCTCCCGTTCTGTGATGATACTGCTTAGATGTTTTGTGATTAGTAATATCTTTACAGAATTAAGGAAGAGCAAACAGCTGGATAGTCGCCAGACAACAAGAAGCATCCCATAACACACAAAATCCAACATCCCCACTTCCTTTCTCAACCTTCATGCCTTTACACCCTGCAAACCCAAACCCTGGCCCACTGCATTTCAGTGACAGAAGTCCTTGCTAATCCACCCAATTTAGTTGAGGTTGGCCTGGTCCCCCAGGCCACTATGTAGATGATAACCTCCATCGCGTTCAGCTGTTCCTGAGGTATAAAAGAGGCACTTTTTCCACCATCAGTGAAAAAGTGAGCTGTGTCCTCATATACTAACTAGGCCAGTGACTGATAGTCCTTTTCTTAACACTAAAACGTAGCCACTAGGACTTTCCTCCATAACACTCTATTTCCCAATCATCAGTAATAAAAATATCCAGCATCAATTTATAATAGTCACCAAACCCACCTCATAGTCAAAAAAATAAATACATTTCCTTTTCAGTGAGAGACTGAATATCATGTTGGGCTGCGGCAAATGCCAAGAAGTAAGAGAGATTTATGCTCTGCTCACAAAGCAGCAGCAAGATAGATAATAGAGTAAGAACAGCAAGAATTTGCAAAGAATAGGAATAACCATTACGTAGTGAAAGTTTACCCTGAAAGACAGGTGTGCTCAGAAATAGCTTCCCAGGGTGTTTTTCCAGACACCCAGACTGGGACTTGCTTGAGGCACGCACACCACGCTTCCTGTGGAGAGCGGAATGCTCTCCATAAGCAAGGCACAGAGAGGAGGCGTCTTGCACTCCAGCCTTATCCCAAGAAGAAGTCAGGATGGAAGAGTTAAGCACTTACATCTACTACAGAATAAGCTCAGTACATCTCTAAGCAGAGTGAATAAATGTTTGAACTTATGTGCGGTTGATAAAAGCACTCTTCTGATTTAGACTCATAGAATTACTTGGGTTGGAAGAGACCTTCAAGGTCATCAAGTCCAACCATAAACCTCTGCCAAACCCACCCCTAACCCATGTCCCTCAGCACCACGTCTGCCCGGCTTTTAAATCCCTCCAGGGACGGCGATTCCACCACCTCCCTGAGCAGCCTGTGCCAATGCCTGAGAACCCTTTCGGTAAAGAAGTTTTTTCTAATATGCAACCTAAACCTGCCCTGGCACAACTTGAGGCCGTTTCCTCTTGTCCTGTGGCTTGTTCCTTGGGAGAAGAGACTGACCCCCACCTGGCTATAACCTCCTTTCAGGGAGTTGTAGAGAGCGAGGTGGTCTCCCCTCAACCTTCTCTTCTCCAGGCTGAAGAATCCCAACTTCCTCAGCCACTCATTTAGCTTTGGGTCATCTCTTCACATTTCAAGCCCACAGTTTGCTGAGAAGCCAATCTGATGACATCACCGTTCTCTACCGCTTCGTTTGCACGGCGATAACCACACATGGAACACACCTGCTCAGATATTTTGCCACATTGGCCATTTGGAAAATATACACAGCATACCTCTCATCTTTGGCAGCAGACCAATATCAGCAACAGGCATTTACACTTTTGCTTAAAGTTATGTCACTAAATGATTTTCTTTAAATTGCTTTGAAGATAACGCACATTTACCGAGCAGGTAACACAAGCAGCCGCGTAGGAACCAAAAGCTCAGGTGGACTGCAGGTTTAGTATTTCTTTAATTCAGTGTAAGATGTCTTGTCTTACTTTAATTATCATGCTCTCTGCTCACTTCATGAAAAATTAATGCACTGGACTGAACCTGTAATGTATTTATCAATAATTGGCAGGATAATCCATTCCTAAGATATTCTGTTTGAACAGTTTCTGCATAAATCTACCCAGCAAATTAGCCCTTTCTGCTAGGGGTGCCGTTATTCAAGAATATCAAAGCAAGTTGAGAGCCCACACCAAGATATCTTTTATTGAATTTTACTATTTGGGAACTGCTGCATTCAGAATGGTTCTCTTTAATGGCAGTAATTGTGTCTCATGAACACGCCGCTTTAATTATCAGCTTGACCAGTTGGATTGCCTGGTGCTGCCTGGACCTGGAGCAAAGAGAGCACCATTGCTCACCTCCCTCATCCGCCTTTTCTCAGCTAATCAGTTGTTAGTCCTATACAGACAGTGAAACGATTGACTTGTTTTCATTTTTATTCCTGCAAAACTCGTTTCAGCAGCGGACGACCAAATGTCCGTTTTCCATCTAGCTGAGTAAGGCGACTGGGTTTTAGTTGAGACCTCCTTTGTTGGGGCATCTGATCATTTCTGTTTTGCAACCATAGGGCTCCACGCTGCAGATACGCGTGTGGGAAAGCTCTGTACGGTCCCGCCGAACCCCGGCAGTGGCATCGGAATTTTAAAGTTATCCACATCATTCTAAAACCGTAAACTTTTATGACTGGCGAGTCTAGGATTCTAAATATAAAAAGCAACACTCTGTCCTTGAGGCTCCCAAATTCTCATTACCAAAGAGAGATGGTAATTCTCATTACCAAAGCTCCCCGCATTTCCGCTTCTTGCTGTGCTCTCGGTCCCCGTGGTCCCTGGTGGTGGCACGAGGCCATTTGGTGCCTTGTCCACAGCGGGAGCGCAAGGCTCTGCTCCGCTGCTGAGGTGGAACTTCAGGCTAACTTCAGAATCTGCCCTGATTTTTTTCTCATGCTGCTGGGAGCCCAGCCGCTTCAGTAAGGGACAGTAATTACATTAATCAGCAGAGCTCCCAAAATTAGGGGACTGGAAGAATGATTTTTAGGCATATTTAACACCATACACCTAAAGTGTAATAGGATATATACTATGGTATGGTATCTGCTGACTGTTTTAAAGGGCCATTTCTATAGAAATGCCTTT
Organism: Pluvianellus socialis; assembly: GCA_013400795.1. Classification (NCBI taxonomy): domain Eukaryota; kingdom Metazoa; phylum Chordata; class Aves; order Charadriiformes; family Charadriidae; genus Pluvianellus; species Pluvianellus socialis. The sequence goes on along the minus strand of VZTS01009036.1, from coordinate 45,776 downwards.
TTTCCCCCCCTTTTTCTCCCTTTCCCCTCTTTTCCCCCTTCCTTTGCACACGCAAAACCATGAGCATTCCAAGTGTTAAGCACTGTGTTACTGAGCAGGTCTTCTTCATTAAATTAATTAAAAACTAAAAAACATTTTTCTTTTTTTAAGATATGAAGGAAGCTCAGTTACCTCAATTCATATTTCTGTTCCCCTGGAAAAATTCTAACACAGAACAATGTGGGGTTAAGCCCTTTTGTGCATAAAAATTCCTGGGATGGGCCCAGGACGAGCTGCAGTTTGTTCCTGCAAATTCTCTGATTCTGCCTAGTTTCTCTTGGTGATTAAACATTGTAGTTTTTCTTCCTTTTCTCCATGCCAAGAAGAACTAACAACGGGGTAGTTGGAAAAAAGAAAAGAGATCCCCAGTTTATTTGAAACTACCAAAATATGGGATATTTTCAGTTGGAAAAATCAATACCTGCCCTTGTTAACACTGCCACTAAGGAAAATTTAGAGACAAATTTGTGTTATCAAATAGTGCAATATGCTTAAGTAATTTATGTTTTCTCACTTTCCCAGTTACAGGACCATTATAAGCTTTTACATTTCCCTAATTCAATGGGCACATTTGATCGGGCCATGTATTTCACATTTAACAAGTGACCATAAAATTAATAGAGATTTAATTTAAGTTGATTTAATTTAACACAGTTAGTGAAAATATGATATATACTATACCATTTTAAATTTATTTGGTATAATATAAACCCATATCTCCATTAAGATCCGTTATATTTTAAGACATATTTACTTCATAACTATGATCTTAACTTACATAGTTATAAGAAGTTACAGTACTGAATGCTAAAGCTATATTTATGCATTTAAAATGTAGACACGATAAAAATTAATTACTGCATCAGCATTTTGCATACACTGCTATTATTTTTAATAGGTTGCACTGTAAAAGAATTAGTGGGCAGGACAGAGAATCAAAATTAAAAGCATTCATTAGAGATGAATGAATCTGATTTAGCGAAATACATTTTGACACAGCAGTTGTTGCTTGTCAGTTCAATGAGTTTTACTCAGGGGATATCACTTCTGGCCATAATCTACATGCTTCAAATGATAATCTGCTTTACACACAACTGCTTTTTTCTCTGAATTCATGCAAATTTTGATAAGAGCTATTCTTCTGATTTTTTGTAGTTTATGGCATTTAATAGTGAATTTTAAGAATGCGTTTGTGGAACATTGTACATTCAATAAGACAGAAAAATAAGCGTTTCTTTGCGCAGTTAATATATGCTTGTAATGATTTGTGTAACACCTGATCTTAATACCTAAAGTGTATGGTCTCATTTTTAGCATCTTCACTTAGCGTAACACCAAAGTAAACCAACAGTCAGCCTGGGTGCCTGTGAACACCTTGTGTAAGGAACTCCCCCCGGGAAACAGCAAGGAGAGGTGCTGAAAATAGCTTTAAATTTATAAACCCCAGTTCCTAGCTTTTATGTGCATTCAACACAGAGAGCTCAGAAAGGATGAAGCGTGTCTTGGATTTGAGGTCGGCATATCAGGGCACTCTGACTAATGAGCATTTATAAATGTATTCAGAGAAATGAAGTCACTGAATATAACAGGGGAAAGATTTATGCCCACAACAAAGAGGTAATTTCATAGAATCACAGAATCACTTGGGTTGGAAGAGACCTTCAAGATCGAGTCCAACCATAAACCTACGCCAAAACCACCGCTAACCCATGTCCCTCAGCACCACATCCACTGGAGTTCCTTCACTGGAACTCAGAATTTCAGTGTTTGCGGGCAGATACCCTTAGAAAGTTCTGAACAATATATTTTGAACAGTAATTTGTGACTGAAAGGTTAAAAGATATTTCCCGTTATCAGTAGGTCATCCTCAACAGCTCATTAGCATTGAAATAAAGCAGAAAAAAAATATTGTAAAGGAAAGTAGATGAATGAAAGCTATATCATTGACACCTAAAAATGACACCCTTTGCCTTCTGGTCCAAGCTGTTATATGTGGTTCAAGTGTACCTTTGTCATTCAAAATGCGNATGCTTGTAATGATTTGTGTAACACCTGATCTTAATACCTAAAGTGTATGGTCTCATTTTTAGCATCTTCACTTAGCGTAACACCAAAGTAAACCAACAGTCAGCCTGGGTGCCTGTGAACACCTTGTGTAAGGAACTCCCCCCGGGAAACAGCAAGGAGAGGTGCTGAAAATAGCTTTAAATTTATAAACCCCAGTTCCTAGCTTTTATGTGCATTCAACACAGAGAGCTCAGAAAGGATGAAGCGTGTCTTGGATTTGAGGTCGGCATATCAGGGCACTCTGACTAATGAGCATTTATAAATGTATTCAGAGAAATGAAGTCACTGAATATAACAGGGGAAAGATTTATGCCCACAACAAAGAGGTAATTTCATAGAATCACAGAATCACTTGGGTTGGAAGAGACCTTCAAGATCGAGTCCAACCATAAACCTACGCCAAAACCACCGCTAACCCATGTCCCTCAGCACCACATCCACTGGAGTTCCTTCACTGGAACTCAGAATTTCAGTGTTTGCGGGCAGATACCCTTAGAAAGTTCTGAACAATATATTTTGAACAGTAATTTGTGACTGAAAGGTTAAAAGATATTTCCCGTTATCAGTAGGTCATCCTCAACAGCTCATTAGCATTGAAATAAAGCAGAAAAAAAATATTGTAAAGGAAAGTAGATGAATGAAAGCTATATCATTGACACCTAAAAATGACACCCTTTGCCTTCTGGTCCAAGCTGTTATATGTGGTTCAAGTGTACCTTTGTCATTCAAAATGCGACAACGATAGAAGCTAAGTAGTTTCAGATTTCAATCTTAAAATCTCACTTTGGCCAAATATATTACATTCTGCAAAAGTCTTAATGAAACCTGAATGAGACTAGGAAACGTTTGGGTTTTTTGTTGTTTTTCAGTTTTCGTAACTAGATAAAATTTAGTTAGAAAAAATTTAGAATAAACTGCCAGGGATATATTGGAAAGAAAATAAATCACCTATTCAGAGGAGGTAGAGCTATTTTCCCCAACGATCTCACACACAAATATTCACATGAGAGGAAAATAGAAGGAAGAAGTATTTGCCCTTTACAAAGCTTGGCCCTTGATTAGTGCCTGTACTACGGCTTTTGCTGTTTTGTTTAATCTTATTCAGACAAGCACGAAGCTAAGTGCGGGAATTTCAATATTAAAACGGAATGTCTTTTAATATCACAACGCATCACAGTCAGCTAATATGAGAAGATTACAGCCAATTGCTTTCCCTGCTCTGGACGGGTTCCAGATAAACGTATTTTTTCAATTCAACTGATACCTCCCTCCCGCAGAAATCTTCATTGTTCTTCGAAGAATTCACACCAAAAAATTCCAACTGACATAAATTCACAAACAGCGCTTTGAGGATCCACCATTTCACCTCGAATACAAGGAGAAAGAGATCTGAGTGTGAAAGACCTACTTTATCCTTCCCAGGCTGGGGAGGGTCAGATTTTCCCAACCCCCCAGAGAACCGGATGCTCAGCTCATTTTGATGCTTTTATTAATTCCATTAATATACTACTTGACTATTAAGATTACACAAAGGATGCATATGACTGGCTTTTTTTTTCCCTAGTTCACTATGGTAAAGAAGGGCAGATAACACTTTGTGATTACCAGAATCAAGCAGGCCCCCCTCATTATCTCCTTTTTAGATTTATTTGTGTCCTCACTATTTGGTAGGCCCCTGCTTTTCCAACTTTGCACCTGACTTTGAGTTGATTTGTGTTTGTTGTCTGTTCTTTTATTTTTCAGTTGGATACACAATGAATGATCTCATTTTCGAATGGCAAGAAAAGGGAGCCGTGCAAGTAGCAGAAGGTCTCACGCTGCCACAGTTTCTGTTGAAAGAAGAAAAGGATTTATGTTACTGCACCAAGCATTACAATACAGGTAGGAAAGCGTATGAGCAATTAAAGCTGGAAAGACATTTAAGTTATTGCTATTTTGAAGAGCTGCTTGGGCTTTTAAAAAATATTCTCACTGAACTCACAAAAAGATTAAGATGTACAGGTGCATTGTGGAGGATAACACGCCAGGGGCTCCAGGAGAACTGGGGAGGGACTCCGGATCAGGGAGTGGAGCCACAGGACGAAAGGGAATGGTTTTACACTGAAAAAGAGGAGGTTTAGTGTAGATCTCAGGAAGAAATTGTTGCCTGTGAGGGTGGTGAGCTCCTGGCCCGGGTTGCCCCGAGAGGCTGTGGCTGCCCCATCCCTGGAGGGTCAAGGCCAGGTTGGACGGGGCTTGGAGCAGCCTGGTGTGGTGGGAGGTGTCCCTGCCCAGGGCAGGGAGTTGGAACAAGGTGGCCTTTAAGGTCCCTTTCAACCCAGACTGTTCTGTGATTTTATGATAATGCAGTCTTAAACAACCAACACAATAAAACAAAACTACCTGAAGGTCAATCAAACTTCGATTTCAATAAACTTAAGAAATAATAGTTGAAATAACTCGAAAGCACTTCAGGCAGGAGCTTTATTTTTACAGCAGGTGCCATGACCACATCTACATGGTGGGATCTGCTGCCCTGCTGAAATCCAAAGGTCCACGTGCTGGGCATGAAGCACAGCCTGGCTCAGTCAGGAAAAGGGACACTGGGGTGACAAGGCAGCTCCCTCTGCCCTCGTTCTTACAGCACGGGGGCAATGCAAACTGGCGGAAAGTATCATAGAATCACAGAATCGCTTGGGTTGGAAGAGACCTTCAAGATCATCGAGTCCAACCATAAACCTCTGCCAAAACCACCCCTAACCCATGTCCCTCAGCACCACGTCTGCCCGGCTTTTAAATCCCTCCAGGGACGGCGATTCCACCACCTCCCTGGGCAGCCTGTTCCAATGTCTGAGAACCCTTTGGGTAAAGAAGTTTTTCCCAATATCCAACCTAAACCTGCCCTGGCACAACTTGAGGCCATTTCCTCTTGTCCTGTCGCTTGTTCCTTGGGAGAAGAGACTGACCCCCCCGGCTATAACCTCCTTTCAGGGAGTTGTAGAGAGTGAGAGGGTCTCCCCTCAACCTTCTCTTCTCCAGGCTAAACAATCCCAACTCTCCGTACGGACAACAGCTGGGTGTCCAAATGAGACATGGCATTCCCAAGTTGAGGCCTTTACAGAACTGCAATATTTATCATAAAATCATAGAATGTTAGGGGTTGGAAGAGACCTCTGGAGATCAGCTCATCATCTCTGGGACTATTTGAAAAAAGGGGGGTTTTAACATTACTTATGTAATTATTTTATTTTTAATTTTTAAAATTTCAATAACTGGAAAATCACAAGCATAATAATCCTCAAAAAACCATGTAGCAAAGGCTAAGAATGCATAGCTTCCATCTTCTCGTGGGGAAAAAACCCAAGAACTCTTCCATTCTAACCCAACTCTCAATTTCTGCTCTCCAATATGATTCTTAATAGGTGAAACATATCTTGAAATTTAAGTTTAGAACTGATTTGTTTGGATTCTGCTGAAATGACAGAAGGGATAAAATTCCATTGGTGACATTCATAAGGAATGTCCTGTTGCAATCAAAATTAAGGAAGAATGCCTTTCCACACTGAGTCCTATCACAGCTTCCATAGTGCCCTAAGGGATGGAAAGGCTCTCTAATAATTTCCATTTAGAGTGGAGAGATATTGATAGAGACATTTTGAAGTGTTCCCTAAAACAAATTGGAAATGCATAACAAGCACCTTTACTGTAGAAATATTAATATCTGTATAATTCTTAAAAAACTTAAAAGACACATTCTATAACATGGTAATTTTTTCACTCAAATATCTCTTTGTTAATGACAATAATGAAATTAATATTATTCCTTTTTTCTTTTTACCATAACCCCTATGACAAACAAGAAAAATGTTTTTTCATTATTTTTCTCTGTCTCTTTTGAGATACATGGGCAACCTCTTCTTCCTTTTTAGGACTCTCCTGCTTTTGTGCCGTTTTAACCTGTGCCTGTAACTACTTCTATAACCGGTATAGTGATATTAACAAATGAGAATTTGTGGTAGAAAGTATTCGCTTCATTTTTCCAAAGTTCATTTGGAAAATAGGAAGAATCAAAAATCTCTAACTGAGGAATTAAAACATTGCTGCGGTACTTAATCTCACACTAAACAGAAACCTGTTTTAAAATGTCAGAATTTCTGGGTGATTTCCCAATCTCTCTCTGAACATCTCATCCAAAGCTGAATTGGACTCTTACTCATTTGTCTGAGAGATTCCATTACAATCTTCATAGTTTAAACCTCTTGGTTTTGACTGAAACTTCATTTTTTTCAATATTTTTAAGCCACTAGCTTTTTCTTCGTAGCCTATGTTTGAAGCCTATTTAAGATAATATTCATTTCCTCCTAAGCAGAAATAGAACAGGCTTGGCCTAGGCATAACACATGAGCTTGCATGGGGTCAACTTACGTCTCCTGCCTTTTCCACTGGCCCCAACCTGAGCTGAGAAGCGGGAGGAAGAGATGTCAGTAACTGCAGGTGAAGTCTCATGCCTCTCAAATTGTGCCTATCCCTGTCAGCTGCTCCCACATTTAGGTGGGGAAGGGGTTTACTGCCATAACTCTAGAGGACAGCGTGCCCCATCATCACTCTTATTTTTCTGTATTGCTTTGGTCAAACTGCCTTTCTGTGGCCAAACGGATGCCCTAACATGAGTGCAGCCCACAAGCCTGAAAACATGGATGAATTTCATGCCTCTAATTCAAAAAAAAAAAAAGAATTGGGTGATTGAATTTGTCCGTAAGAAGTCAAGCCGTTTACTACTACAGAAAACGCTGAAGCCTGGAGGCAGGCACCCACCACGCGCTTCAGGATGGAGACTTTGGAAGACCTCAGCAAGTGAGAAGAGAATTGCAGAGCGGTGGGACCTGCAGTGGCTGGCAGGGGAAATGCTCTGCCGAGTGGAGCAGCGCAGGCAGACAGAATCCCAGAATCACTTGGGCTGGGAGAGACCTTCGAGACCATTGAGTCCAACCATAAACCTAACACTGCTAAATCGCCCCTAACCCATGTCCCTCTGAAACACGGACGTCCTCACCCCAGGCAGCAGCAGAGTTACAGCACCAAAATTATGAGCACAAATCTGGAAGAACTTTGGAAGGGCAAACCAGAAAGAAATTGTAATTTTACTTATGCACGACTGCATTTATTGTGACGTTCCCCTCTTCAAGATAAGAGTATTTTCTACGGAGTATTTATTTTTTTGTTCAAGTTTTCAGCATGAAGTGAATTTAACAAATTCAGAGGGGTTTGGTTTGGTTTCTAGGGGGGTGGGAGTGACTTTCATTTCTTTGTTACAACCAGTATTAATAACTACCATATGTGAACTAAAAACCCCTAAACATTATATTAAAAGACAACAACTAAGAGTTTCTTTTCCTCAATTATGTCACTCAGATATGTGACTAGTAACGTGTTTTCTTAATGCTCCTGCAATGAGATACTGTGCACAGATACCCTTTAGGATACTCCACGAGAAACAAAAATAATTTTTCAAAACTAGAAATAAAGCCCATTTCTCTGGTGTACAACAGATTAGATTAAAAGGATTCTTAAAAGAATGTTAAACAACTGCAGCTGCAATGCAATAAGTGACCAAAGAAGAGTTTTCTGTTTAAATTTAGTTACAACACAGGATGGAAAGCTTTTCTGAGACATCCCTTAAAACAGGAAACCCAAAAGTCTCCCTGTGAAAAAAATTAACATGAAGCTTCAGGACAGTATGTGGAAAGTCATCAGTGCGTGTCTCATCGGTGTTTCGTGCCCAGTTGAAAATGGATCACTGTAACCAGAGCTTGAAAAACAAACTGCTTCTAAATATAGGGACGTAGCAGTTCCAGCAACAGAACACCGTAATGGCTCATCGAGTCTTGTGCTCTGAAGTGACGCAACAACATTTCTGATCATTTGCCCGTTGTGTCCACTGGCATGTCCGCAGTGACAAATTTTGGAAGTGGACTCATAACAACCAGAAAAATCCCAACACGTGAACCAGTCACATTAAGGATGGTCTGGCTTCACCACATCCTCATTTACTTCCTGTGTCACATGTGTTACTCCCAGGCAATTTCAATGTTACTCAGGTAATTTCAATCACGGCTGCAAAAAACCCAATATATGATAGCAGAAATTTATACGTAACAGCACAACCTAACAGGCACAACCAGAAATACTCTGAACCTTGGCTTTACTCCTGTAACATGCATGACGCATGACACCTGCATTTGAACGATGCTGCTCAGAACTGTCGAATGTCTATGGATGGGTTTTGGCTCAAAGAGTTGGATGTAGCGGTCCTGGAAACAGTGGAGCTACGGTTTGATACATTCTCCACCAGAACTGATAGGTTCTGTATGGGACCATTTCTGATAACCCCCTGTCCTTAATAGGGTAAATCTGCGATCTCGATGAACAGCCCACTTCCTCAACTCCACGTTCCCCATTGGACCTCCTAACACATACATCCCATACATAACCTTTTCCCATGATCCCTTTGGTTCCCCCTTAAGGCTGAACAAATTTCTTAACAACCTGTAGATAGTGCCCCTTCTCCGTCCTACCTTCAGCTGACTTAATGCCATTAAATGGGCCATTTTGCTGGCAACATGATAGTGATTAAAGGAGACATAACTTTGGTGCCTTACTCTGATGACAAGAACTCAAAGCGCTACTTGTTTGGACAAACACCTAAACCACTCGTTTTGAGACTACAGCAGGGATTTTTCAGCTGTGGCTTTTTAAACCCTCAGGGTTTTTTCATAGACCACTTCTCAGAAAAGGAAGCTTGCACTTCCTACCCAGTGTGAGAAGAAGCTGCTCATTTCTTCACTGAAGAAGGAGCAATTATAAACACTTTGAAAAACAGAGTCTATGAGAGGCTGAGGACGTGACCGTCCCTAGGCACCGAAAGCAGCACTGCATTTTTCTCTGTAGAAGAGACCTCCATTGTTACTCCTACACTTATCAAAATTTAAACATTCTACCTTAACAATTCATCAAATAAAAATTCATCAGCTGTCCTGTAAATAGAGACATCACATCTAGATGCCCTTGTTATTTATGTTGCTGTCAGATTCTCCTTCGTTTCTACTTCTCCCCTCCCTGACCTTGCTAACGCAGTGCAGCACGTGACTAGGTTTTCATGTCTCAAGAGTCACAAATGTCCTGCCCAGCTCGATATCTGCCAGGCTCCCAAGCTTTTCCTGCAGAACTGCCACCCATCCAGTCCATCCCCAGCCTGGACCAGTGCATGGGGTTACCCCATCCTCATCGCAGAACCACACATTTGTCTTTGTTGACCATCATGATGTTGTGGTGGGTCTGTTCCTCCAGCCTATGGCAGCTTGGTCCTCCTTTCTGAGAGAGGTGGGAATTGCAAGTGCAAATTCATCAAGATGAAAAATAATCACATGCTCTTTTCCATATTTATTTTCAGCTGCAGTCACTATCAGTCTTACACCAATATTAAAGTTTACCACCTGCCCCAGTATTTATTTCCAAACAAGCCATGTAAAGTCGCTTCCTTCTTGGCCAAGTACTTATGCAGTCAATGGCAGGGGACAGCACCAGCACCGATATCCCAGTATGCCACGGTCGTTTTGTGGATCTTGGCTTTAAGTACAGAGACACCAGCCACGTAATTTAGAACTCGTCTAGTTCTACCTGCCAGGCACTCCAAAATCATCATTTCTAGTCAGGCCACATGATCATAGATACACCTGAATGTTTTACCATAAGGACAAAGGCAAGTACTTTTACAATCAGTTTTTATCAGCAAAATATACTCAAATTGCAATTTCTATTTCAATGGAAATTGCAAAAAACATCTGGAGACTGCGCTTACCAAGTGCTCTTTTGTTACCCTGTCTCCTTCTTAGAAAGGTATGAAAAAAAGATTACAGCTATCTTTAGTTATATGTAATTAATCTTATAGAGAATCTCTTGAAACAACCAGTTTTGCATACACATATAATTTATGGAGCAACTTGCTTATATTTAAGAAATTTTATAATGGGAAGGCAAAAGGACAGCAGGTATTGAACTGTGTTTCAGTAATAAGTAAAGCAGAATGTCTCTCAAACTACTATGTAACGTAACATATTCCTGGGAGGAATAAAGAAGGAGTGTTTTTACTGAGTATCATAAACCCAGCCAGACTGCTTGCTTAGTGCTCACCCTGATAAAGCCTCGTACGCAGGAGAGAAAGTGAAAGGAGCTGTACTACTTCATGGAAAACCAGCTTATATATTTCATTCTCCTTCACGGTCTCTGTGAAAATTATCTGCCGTGATGATTGCATTGCGATGCACAACACACTGTGCTTCGGTGCCAGGAGGGGTGAATTGTGGCCTCACTTTAGCGAAAGCGCACAGCAAACGGCAGGAGGGAGATGCTGGTGGGTCACCTCCTCCCTCCTACGGCAATACGGTTTTATCTCATTCTGAGACTATGTCTGTTTTCAGCCAAACAGTTAGTTCGCTTAGAGCGTAAAATTGTCCTCGGAAAATTTCTTTCAACGTTAAGAGAAATAAAAAGCTTTCTATTTGGGGCTTGGGGTTTTTTTTCTTCATTAAATCAGTTTGTCTGAGGACACTTGGAGCCAATATCCTCCCTGCCACTAAAGACAACAGCAACCTGTGCCAGGGCAGTCCCACCCTGTGTACTGGATAACCTAAACCAGTAAGGCTCCCATAAACAGGGCACTTAACAGAAGCCTTGATTAATTACACAACGAATGATTTAGTTTCAGGACCCATTACCATTTCAATGCTCTTGCTACTAGTGTCTTGTCCCACAACAGACATTTGTTTTGAGCAAATATTTGTCCTTTTTTCCTTCATACAAAGGTACAGAGAGTAGAGCAGAACATTCAAAGCATTGCAATGGTAACTGTTTAGTGAGAGCCCGAGAATCCAGGGGTTTAATCACTATAGAACAGTGAAAGTCATCAAGTGCAGTAGCCACGTTGCATCGGTCCATACAAAATCTGTTTCTTGAGTCCACCTATTGTTTTGTTTTAGGAGAGTCTTCAACTTTTGCTTTTAGGAGCGAGGACTGTCTTTCCTTTTCTCGCTACAAAGCGTGTCAGCTGGCATTTGAAATACGCTAACTTTTCCACATAAAATGAGAAACTGTGATTTTTACAACTCTAAAAATGGTAAATACTGCAGAGGGTCAGAACAGCACCTAGAAATAAATATCCTAACACAGTTTGCAAGCTCAGATTGAGCTTGAGGGCTTAGAATCTTTATGGAGAGCAGCAGAATTGAGCTGCTTAAGAAAAGGATTTCCAGAAGACAGACAAATGGGAGAAGCTCTGTGTTGTATTAATGGATCTAAACCTAAGCCAGCCAGTTAGGCTGAGCATACCCCCACCACTGACGAAGTCTCACTCTCCCTTTCTCCTTTCCTGCTGCCTCTCAGTGCTTAAGCTCACGTCAAACCTGTGGCTCTAGGAGTTTTTCAAAGGGAAAATGCAGTGTTAGAGGAGAGGACCATCATCACAGTTCAATTGCCCAGGGCTCTGTTAGGAGAGCTCCATATTCTGGCCCTTGGGCTGGCTCTTTGTTGGTCACCAGTTGCTGGTAAAAACAGAATTGTGTAGTCTAGACCCATTATGACAGGTGTGTTGGAATCAGAATGCAAACTATCCTCTTCCCAGATCTAAGCTTCATACTCTGCAGGGCTCCATAAAGATTTATTCCAATCTGCTTAACTTACTTTAGTTCGATTTTGCTAAACTCTGAACCATTCTCTAGTCAGCCAGTATACAGTTCTTATTTTAGAAATAAATTGTAAATAGTTTACTAATAATGTACTAGTAAATAAATAGTTTAAATTAATTTCATTAAGCTATATAGTCTTTAGGCCACAGTCCTCTCTACATCCATGAAATATTTCACAGTAGGTCAGATATTAACATTCTCAATGACTTTTCTTATAAGGCCAGACTACAACTTACTAATGTCTGAAGTAGTACCAAGAACCAGCACCTTCAGCAGATACCTCAGCTCTGCATAGATTAACAGTAGAATCTCTGCAAGCTTAGTTACTTTTTTTGTTTATATTTATTCATTTTCTATCTTATTACGTTATTAATTTTTAATTCCATAGTGATTTAAGAATTATTATTACTCTTCTCTTTATTAATTATTTCTCAGGCACACTAGTTCCTTGGTTCAGTTTCCTAAGGTGATTTTCCATTACGCAGAATTTCTACTTAGCTTCAGAAACAGCTACTGAGATTTCCTGGGAATTACAGACACGACCATGATATTGCAAGGGTGCAGTAAGAAGAGCTTCCCCCAAGGGATATCTTAAGGGCTGCTAAAAGGGGATAGATAAATTTAAGTTCTACCAACTATTGCCTCTGGAGCAGTTTGAGGCAGATGAAACGGAATAAAGGTCCACTTATGGCCCGAAAGCTACTTTTTATGCTTGATTTCTCTTGTCCACCCACTAGCGGTGCCCTTTAATGACACAGGCAAGCTGCTGCCTGCACGACCCACCGCTTAAACAGCACCTGCCCGGCTCCAGGCGGCTGGGCTGCGTGAAGGCGTGTAAGGTAGAAAGTTACAGAATCACAGAGCCATAGACTGGTTTGGGTGGGAAGGAACCTTAAAACCCATCCAGTCCCACCCCCTGCCCTGGGCATGGACACCTCCCACTAGCCCAGGTTGCTCCGAGCCCCGTCCGACCTGGCCTTGAACCTCCAGGGATGGGGTTACTCACGGTTGGCCACAGCAATACCAACCAAAAAAAAAAATGTGACCTGGACACTAACTCTCAAGAAAAGCCATTTATACTTTCTGGGGGAAAAAAAAAAATCATAGAGACTGACTGGAATATACATTTTTCTACTATAATATTGATCTCAGTGTGGATATTTTATGGAAAACAGGCCAACCCAGCAGATCTGACATTGTCACCAAAGAACACATGGAAGAGAAAAAAACGCACCATCACAAACATAAATACCAGTACGTTCACTTTATACGCAGAGGTAAAGCACTCAGCAAGGCAGCACTTTTGGTGCCTTTATCCCACTCGAATTCCTGGTTAGACTAGGCTAACAAACACAAAGAACATCACCCCCATTTCAGGAAAAAAACGCTTATCCCTTTGGAAGCCCTCAATAGCCGGTCTTCCCTTTGCATTGCCAAAGTCTGCCCACTGTCTGGATCATGTGCACATCTGTATTTAGCTCTGGTCTGAAACTAGTATCATGCCTTAATTTGTTACTCAGCATCAGCAAAACCACAATACCCCAAAGGTTTCCTGTCCCTCTGGTAGCCACTCTCCGGGACAGTCTCGGCACATATCAGAGCGAAGGAGAACTTACCTTTCACACACCATGAATGAATGATTCGAGCGAGGCCCTTTGCTGCTTGGCTGTTTCCTTCCCCAGCTGAGATGCCTTCATGGGTACATCGCTTCTGGTCCATTCAAGCACCCAGTCAAATAGCTCTTACTCCAGCTGTCTTGGGATTCCACATGGAACACAGGAAGAGAAAGGGGACCAGCAAGCGGTGCTGGCTTCAGCTGAGAAACAACCATACAGCCTTCACTGGTTGCCTCTAAATAGGGTTTTTTTTTCCATTCTGCTTCATTAGCCAAGTTGATACAGGTGGTTCTGATCTCAGCCAGGAGGAGCAAACACTAACATCAACCTTTCCACACTCAGACCAGTAACTGCTGCAGCACCCAGGCTGCCTCCCAGCCGCTGCCTGCCTCCTCTGCAGTGTGGCACTGGTAAGAAATCCAGTAGCCAGCAGGGCAGGAACAGAGAGAAGTGGCCCCCTGGGTAGCCACCAGTTTCCCTGGGGAGTTGCCCCATAGTCAGTATTTCAATGCTACGCTGGAAGAGGGCAGGTGAGGAACACAGTGGCCTTGACTGGGAAGCAAAGGACACATGACTGGCCTGTCCATAAACGCCCTGGACCTAAGGAAAAGGCAGGACTTCAAATTACACATTCTGGTGTTAAACAAAGATATTTCCCCACTTTGAGACACACTTCACTTTCCTTTTTTTACCTTGGCCAATGATGTTTGCAAAAACACAAAAACCAAGCAAAAGAATCTTTTAGCATAATTCCTTTAAGACATCGCTCAATCCTAACTCTGGCCTCTTCATAATCCCATCTCTTTCTCTCCCTTTCTGTGGTTACAATCTATTCCACTCGCTCTCCTTTCCTTCAGAATCCCTTCCATTTTGTTAGGGTTCTGCTGTNTTTCTGGTTGGACTCGATGATCTTGAAGGTCTCTTCCAACCCAAGTGATTGTATGATTCTTCCTAATTTGTTTTGAAAGGAGCATATAGGACCCTATAAGAAGAAAATGTTGCATGTTGAACTGTAATTCTTGCTGATGTGATGGCGTATAAAATAGCTTTGCTAGAGACCGAGGTTGGGTTGATGCATTTCTGTCCCTCCCTCCCACCATGATTTACTGTGATGGGTGAGAGAGAGACCGCTGCTGTCCTCGGCTGCTGAATTAACAGAGCAAATGTCACAAAAAAGAAATCTTCAGGGTAAGGACCAGCTTGAAATAAGAACATGATTCTGGCAAAGGCCAGTCAGAGCAGAACTTCTGGTTATGTGGGGTGTGCTGAATTGCTAAGTAAAAAAAAAAATTACATGTAGACAGGAGGACAAACATGGGGGAAATTCCTGGCCTTTCCTGAAGGAAACACCAAAATTCCCATTGATGTTGTCAAACCAGGACTCAATTCCTTGACTGAAGCAGAAATCAGTTTTGAAGCTGGGGCAGCAGACGGTTGAGCCAGGATTTAGGACACAGATTTCAGGAGTGTAGCTAGGATTTGGAAAACACCGGCAATTAGGAATGGAACTATAACTGAGCCAGTGGATCTAAAACTCCTGAGATAGAGCACATCATTTTAAAATTGAACATCAGAACTACTGTTTTCCTAAATAAGTTTTTTTTAGTTTCCCAGTAGAATAAAATTTTCATGCAATCACATTTACGACACCATAGAATGAATTAATGGACTGTTAAGAGAACCATTATGAAACTAATAAAGTTCAGAAGATATTTCAGAGCACTTAATATTCCTAGAATAAAAACATTACAGTTTGATTCTATCTGAAGCTCTGTTCTGTATGCCTAACATTACTATCACAACATAACACACAATACGTTAAATCACTATAAGATAAACTCATAAATAAGTCCATTATATAAATTTTGTTAATATGATAAATATTAAAGCACTATTAATGCAGAAATATTTGCTATAAACCAGCAAATTGGAAAATAAAAATGGATTATCAAAATATCTAGCAAAAACCACTGGAAAACATAACCAAAAAACTTCATACCACTTAAGAAATAAATAACTCCATAGCTTTCCGTGTTAAATTTAGCAAAATTAGAAAAGGCTTTCATTTAAATAAGGAAGAAATCTATATATTTCTTGCTGTGAGAAACTGTTTCACATATATAGTATTTATAGTAAGAGCGTTGCCTTCAGCACCATTCGTATGTGACTAACGTAAGCATCGAGCAGAATTAGAAAATCTAAAGAGAGCAGGTCAAGACCTGTGAAGTAATCTACAGTTTACAGGGTAAAAAATCAATCTGGGTAAGAGAAAGAGAAAGGTTGTATGGCATTTCTATGAGCAAATGATAGATTTTTATTTTTCTGGTTGGCTCTGGTGGAAATGGCTTGATGTTCAGTATGTGGAAAAATTAGGCCATTTAATCAACTTCCTAAAGTTGCCTAATCTCAAGTCCTCAATTTCTGTTTGCATCTCGGTCATTGTATTTTTGATTTAGAACTGTTTGAATGGGGCTAAAGGGAGAGATTTAGCGGAATGTCTTGTTGATAACCCCCACTGATCTTACTATATTTTTTCCCACATTAATTGGATTTAAAAAAATCAGTTTAAGCTTAAAATTGAACCGAAAGGAGATTTGATAGAATGGAAGAGCAGGCCTTTTCTTTGCATAATGCAGTAGTTCCAAACAGTAAGTAAGATCACAAGTGGGATCGCACAGAGGAACTTTCCCATGTCATGATTTGTGTTTCTGTCATCCTCTCTCTGTTTTTATAAGGAAAGAAAAGCTTATAGAACTTTTAAATTTTCAGGGTTTCAGTTTGCTTTCTTTCCAATATATATTCCTGTTATAATGGGGACTGCACGTATTCAAAATCACTGAAGAGAAATCAAGCATTTATCTTGCCTTAAAACACAAATACCTTTGACAGTGTAAATTCTTTAGAGGGTGCACTAAGTATCGACAGCAAAGAACATTCTATTTCTATTGAATATTTCTTCTTTGTTATCGAAAGGAAAGTTTACATGTATCGAAGTCCGATTCCACCTGGAGAGGCAGATGGGTTACTATCTCATCCAGATGTACATACCGAGCCTCTTGATCGTCATTCTCTCCTGGGTGTCGTTTTGGATCAATATGGACGCAGCCCCCGCCAGAGTGGCTTTAGGAATAACCACGGTACTGACCATGACAACCCAAAGCTCGGGTTCACGAGCGTCTCTTCCAAAGGTAGGCAGAATTCCCTTTGCTTGGGCCACATCAGCACAAAGTCATAATGCTGCATGACAAATAAAGACCTTCACTCATCTTTACGCATCTTCCAAAGGAGACAACTTTGAAATACTTGGGGGTTTTTTTGAGTCACCAATCAAATGTATTCTATTTCTCTCCTGTCTCAACTGTTTAGCCAACCACATTGGCTAAATTCCATAAACTAAACTCCATAAAGCTCACCTAGCGATGAAAGTGATGGTATTCAGTACTACAAAAATGCTGCTTAGCAATCGACCAGCTCATCCTTCTCCAGCCCAGTATCTGATGACACATTTGCAGACAGGACTGAATTTCTGAACAGATTCCAACCTGTTCTCAATGATATTCTTTTCCCCAAACCTGCCTACATGAGGAATTAACTCACTACTTACAAACACATTTACATTAAAATAGAGAAAAATACGAAGCTAAATAACTCAAAACAATTGTATAAAGAATGGCTCACTGCACCATGTAAATAGCTTAAAGCATATTTCTGTGACTATTTAAGTTTTCTGACTTTCTTTTTCATTTTAAGGGTTATTCTTTGACCATCTTCACGTGCCATTGCAGTTAACAGGAATAAAATGTGTACGATAACAATACACAAAGGCCACTTCTGTATTAGTTTTAACATGATTTTTAAGTTGGTTAATTAAGTTTTTCTCCAAGTAAAGCAGATACCTTAGCAGAAGTGGGTGTGCTTTGTGCCTCAGATATAAGGATGTGAATGCATCTGAATGTAACATCAACAGATAAGAAGATGGAACGCTATAAAAACCCAGAAAAGCAAGAATGTAAGAGGTTACCAGGGAG
Organism: Pluvianellus socialis; assembly: GCA_013400795.1. NCBI lineage: Eukaryota > Metazoa > Chordata > Aves > Charadriiformes > Charadriidae > Pluvianellus > Pluvianellus socialis. Next base: position 28,307 of record VZTS01009036.1, on the reverse strand, counting down.
AGTTACAGATGGTTTTTGTCACATTTTGGAGGCCTGTGTTGGTTTATATGACAAAGCTGTTGCAAACCTGCACACAGAGGGGGAACAAGCCCTACTTTCCTAGTTCAGATTCTGTCCCGCAGCTGAGCTTGGCAATAAAGGATCGCAGTGAGTTCATCTCCTCTGTAATTATTTTCAATAATTCCACTGTGTCAAAATTACTGGACTAAACTGAACCTACATTTTTGATTTATTGTGCCTATATTAGGAGGGAATTTACATATCAGAGTTCTCCATATGTCTCCCTTCCTGTACCTAATTTCTATTCCAGGAACTTTAAATCAAGCCCATTATAGTACAGGAATTCCCAGTGGTCTCACTACAGGCTATCCTCTGATTCCCCAGTATCATTCACAGATCTCAGTGGGACAGATGGCGGAAGAGCACGGGCTGCTCGTGGATTCTTTGGTTTGTGATAAAATACGCAGTACACCGAGAGGAACCGTTTATGATATAAACAGTAAACATTTTGTGAAAGACTATGGGGGTTTTTTTAAATAATATTTAATGCTTATAGCTTGAATTGTTTCACTTCTTATTATCTAGCCTTCATGTTAAATTTTGTTTGATAAAAGTAGCGTTGGGATGTGGAGACATTAACGCGCTTCCTCCTGAGGTGAAATACTAAACTTCCCAGCTGCGGCTTAAAGGCGTTCAGTCCTCTGCTCTGCTCTCCCCGTAGGTCTCATATGTCAAAGCCATCGACATCTGGATGGCGGTGTGTCTGCTTTTTGTATTTTCTGCACTTTTGGAGTACGCAGCTGTGAACTTTGTGTCGAGGCAGCATAAAGAACTGCTGCGATTCCGCCGCAAGAGGAAGAAGAACAAGGTAAAAGTAGCCGTAGTCACAACTTGGAGAGGCTGAGATTGATTTATGCCAGGATATAGGGTTAACACAGTGGTAAACACACTGTGGCTTAAATATAAATAAAATGGCAGCACTGAATGAAATTCACTGTAGGCAGAGGGTCACTACAAGGACTATGCACTGCATAAATCCAACTTGAATTCTCGAAAGAGGGATTAAGAGGGATTTAAATGAGGCACGGGCCATGTGGGAGCCATCTGCACAAGCATGAATTTCCCTCTGTTAGAAGACTCAGATTATACTTCAGTGGATGAATGTGACTGGTACCCACAGCAGTTTGGGCTGTGCTGAGATGCAAAAAATACTGTTTCTTCTTTTCATTCTAGCATTCAGTTCAAAGGCTTAGCAGCTGTGTTTCATGCAAATATTTTTTAATACAAAAAATGCTTTTTCAATTATTATTATTGGTCTAAGAACAAACATTTTATTTTAAAAGGCTGAGAAGTCGGGTTCTTTCATTCTGTCATGTTAATTTTGTGTAATTTGTTCCTAAAATTAGTAAAAAACTTCAGCACACCAATGGCTATTAATATTTACTTTATAGCTGAAGCTATCCAGCCTACGGTAAAATTAGTCCCTACCAATGTGCGGAGTCAAACAGCTAATGCCACAGGCTTGAATTCTGAAGTCTGCAGTTAAATCAAACAATAAGCAAAAATTTTCACAAAAATACGTAACTCCTACTCCTGATTTTTCAAAGAGTGAGTATCTCTCCAACCTACCCATTACTCATTTACTACCCATTTACTCTCTACAACTACCTGAAAGGAGGTTGTAGCGAGGTGGGGATCTGTCTCTTCTCCCAGTAACAAGCGACAGGACAAGGGAAAATGGCCTCAAGTTGTGCCAGGGGAGGTTTAGGTTGGATATTAGGAAAAACTTCTTTACTCAAAGGGTTATCAGGCATTGGAACAGGCTGCCCAGAGAGGTGGTGGAATCGCTGTCCCTGGAGGTATTTAAAAGATGGGTGGACGTGGTGTTGAGGGACATGGGTTAGTGGTGTTTTTGGTAGTGTAGGTTATGGTTGGACTCGATGATCTTGAAGGTCTCTTCCAACCCAAGTGATTCTATGGTTCTGTGGTTAAGTGAGTACCCACCACCAATGTCATGCAGAGCCTTTCCACGAGCTTTCAGTCACTATCTGGAATATTAGTGGGGCTGCAAGTCTGAGAGTAGCAACATGACTCACTTCAGCCCCTGCATTCCTGGAGACGGACCCCAATTTACTGCTTACCTCCCACGGAGAGGACATTTGACAGGTTGTTTCCTTTTTAATTAGAAGAAGTTGAAAATGTGTGGTGCTGCAAAGCCCACCTCAGCAGGCTCGGCTAGCCAGGCTCCGCGTCAAAAGGCAGCCTGGATGCTCGAATGAAAATGACATTTTCATACACCTGGTGTTCCTGCGTGTCCAGTTCGGGGCTTCTTCAGCTGCAGAGGGAAACTTGTGCAGAGTAGCCAGAAGGTGATTCAGACTGCGTGTGCCCGCTTTCCACTTTCCTCCCATTTTTTCCTTCTTGTTGACAGTAGCTGAAAAAACACTGTCTGAGAGACACAGGAGGAAAGCAGCATTTTTGTGACGGGGGGTGGTTTCTGAAATACAGCAGCTCCCTAAAAGCTGCTTAAAGGTTTGGGCTGGGGGAAAGGGCTGGGCAGAGATGGATTGCCACCCAGAGGGCAGGTGAGCCACAACAAACGGGCCGTGTGTCAAATTCAAACAGCCGTAGCGAGTGATGTATTATGGGACTATACTTTAGTCCATTCCTTTTTTCATGTATTCTAGTGTCTCCTGGCTCTCAGGCAAATTTACCATACTCAACTTTAGTGGCGTCTTTTCACTTCCTTAAATGTTGAATATTAGAATCACCGGGTTAGAAACTGGCAGGTAATATCACCTTCCTTCCTCAGAATCCAACCAAATCTCTTCCCAGCCCCCTCTTAGCAGGACTTCAAGCTCACCAAAGACACTCCTTTAGCAACCACAATCAAACGAATTTCAGCTTGAAGGTATGCAAGGAAGGATCCCCAATATACAAGGCACTGCTAAGAGAAGACCGCTTCACAAAAAAGCGTGCACATAAATAGTCTTGTTGACTTCACCAGTTTGCTGGGTCAGCGCTTGGTAGCGTGGCATTTTTGAATTTACACTTAAAAGTCCGTATTCTAATTTTACACTTCATTAGACAGTCTTCGAGTTTCAGGTAGGTTGTCTGCTGGGTTCTCAGAAAATTAAAGGATTAGAGGCTTCTGGGTCTATAGTAAAGTATCGAGTACTTCCCTTAGATTCTGAAGGGTGAAGATCTGCATTTCAATGCTTTTCTTTATAACACACCCCGGGGAGGGTATTAACTATATTCGGGGGTATATGGCTTTCCCTTCCTCCCTGTACCTGCGAATTTCACCATGAGACCAGGTTTCTCAGCCTAAATTTAAAAAAAACCTGCTTTGTTTCCATACAAGGTTACGATTTTGACAAATAGACATTTTGCTGAAAAGATGAATTTAACTGAATGTTTCTCAACTCACTCCAATCCTGTGCAGAGCTCGAGCTCCTGGCCAGAGTTCACCTTTCAGAATACACCTTCTCGAGCTCAAGAGCCAGCTCAGAGCTTCAAGAGCTTCAAGAGCTTCTCGGTGTTTTATTAAACCATTCCTTGCCCAACAAGTATACTAGAACTTGAAATGTTACAGCATGGAGATTTTATCTCTTCAACAAATTTGGATCGCGTCCTAAACCCTCTGGTATACAAATAACAAGTGATGTTTTATGGATTAAAGAGAGCGGTTAATAACTAGCCTTCCTTACCACAAATGTTATTATTTATTCACCACAATTTCTAACATGAAATGCAGGCCCTAGGATCGTAGGTCAGATTAACTTGTGTTTCCTTCCTCTTTTGTCCTTTTCAAAGTCAGTTACTGTAGCTCATGATTATAAAGTTTGTTTGTTATCCCTTTGGACTAGGTCAAACAGCCACTGGCTCTCAGGAGTTAGATTGTATTAACTTTTAAAACTACCACGTATAAAGAAATGTTCATTTGACCACAAATTCAAAAGACATGAAAAGAAGTTAGGTTAAAAGGCTGAGTTTGAAATAAACTTCAGGGGCTTCCTTGAACATTAAATCCTATTTCTTTTCAAAGTGAAAACGGCTATTCTAGGCAGTATTTATGTCCAAATGGATTAGAGAAGTAGAGAAGTTAGGATAACTTATTAGACTTTTTCATACTATATGCTTACCATCTTGGGACATTTTACTAGGATGAGGTTTTTCTACCAGGTGAATTCCAGCTGATGAATACAGAATGTTTTTGGCACTGGCATTTTATCCACAAGGGTACAGCAAAACTCCTAGTGCAAAAGTTGCAAAAGTCCAAAAATTTATGAGTTTGGAAATGTTTTGTTTCAGGTATACGTTGACAGAAGAGAACATATGTGAAAGACATCTATAGGGCAGCTGAAGAATTTCCAAAGCCTATTTTCTTTGTAATTAAAAAGACATGTTTGTTGCAAGAAATATTTACTTTTACCAGGTAACCCTAGCAATGGTCAGAAGATTGCATTTCAGTGCTGGAATGCCCTTGGGAGGTCAGGGAATCCCTTCTCCTGACCTAAATCACTATCAATTATCCCTAATTCATCCCAGTCATGAAAAATCCAGAAGCTCCCCTATAGAAGCAACCTGTTCCAATGGTTTAGAAAGTATTTTACTCACGCCTTTGTTGGCCTCTCACGGCTTGGCTAGAAGGGGCCCAGAGAGCACCACACTGCTTCATTCCTTTAGGTAGCCATTTGCACATTTCCATTCAGTCTGCTTTTTTTTTAAATACAGTCTTTTATTTTTTGCTCATTCTCATTCTCCTTCCCTGGAAATTCTCCTAATAAGTCTGTATTTTGAGGAATGTAATTCCTCAAAACTGTGTTTGCAACATGAAGCCTCGCAAGTAACAGTTAAGAGCAGCTGAAGGATCACGTCGTGCAAGTTATACACTACTTTATCCAAGCCTGTTTGCCATTTGCCTTTTTAACAGCAGCACGGCATTGACCTGTATCAAGACTGGGAGCTTCCATAACTCCCAGGTTTTTTCCAGAACGGCTGCAGAGCCATTCACTTTCCACCTTCCTGGCTAAATGTAGTACTTTGTATTCTCACCTACCCATTCTCCTCCTGCATTTTTCAGGCTCTTTGTCCAAACCATTGAACTCAATTTTAATTCTAAACATCTCCTCAAACAATTTTGCAGTTTCTGCCAGGTTGAAGCCTGTTGTAAATTTAATCAAAACTGCGGGTTATTCCTTCCCAATGCTGATTAAAAACACGGGAGAACTGAAATCTCTCCCTTAAAAAGCGTATGATCGAACTCGGATAAAAACCCTGCGGTAAACGAGCGTAGCAACCAAAGTAAGAAGTGTTGACATTTATGGAAAACTATACAGTTATGGAAAATGTAATTATGGACACAGCTCTATCAAGACATTCTGGCATCCCAAGCTCATCAATCCTTGCCGTTATCCTTACACTTTTTCCAGTTGCTGTCGCTTTCCTACACCACCTAGTCCATTTGCAGCCCCCCTTCCCAGACAGCACTGCCAGCAGCATCAAAGGCGATTTTTAGGTATCACTGCACCCTCTGGCTACCGTTTTTATGGTTGTAACTATGGATCTTAGTGACTCCAAAGAACTGAAAGGCAAATTTCCCAATCCAGTTTGCACAGGATTAGCAAAAAAGTCAAAGAGTCTGTGCTATAAATACATTTATAAATAAAAAACTGTTCTTGCAATATAACATGCTACCTACATACAGCTGATTTTCAATAGGCATCACAATAGGTATTGGAGATTTTACAAAAATGGTCTCATTTCTTTATGATTACACAAATGGCATAATGAATCTTGAAAACTGAGGAATTTTGGTTCCCAATTGAAACCTTCATTAAGTGGTCAGTGGATGATCCGTAGTGCTCTGTCTCTGTCAGAGAAAGAAATCTGGCAATGAACACAACTATTTCCCAAATATTATATCACTAATATGATGGAAACGTTCCTTCAGAATGAATGAATACTAACTATTCACTTACAGTTACACCCCTTTTGGTCTTGAAAGATAAAAGGCCAAAAATGGCAGAATTAGAAGTTATACAGGAGTACTGAAACATTCCCACGCTCAGTGCTTTTTCTTAGCTGCATTTACACCATGAGGGGCAAAACGTTAACTGTGTACATGTACTCAACAACACTTTGATTTTAGATTAGGTTTTAATGTATTTCGTTTTCAGGAAGAGTCAATCTTTAAATTCTATTTTCAAAAATCTAAAGATCGCCGTATCTTTAGTGAGGAAAATAGACATGCCAACGAGATTGTCTTTAATGGTAATCACCCCTTTTTTCTTTTGTTTTCTTTTTGGTCAACCCATCCGTTTTGATGAAAGTATTTTGAGGGAGTTCTTGATGGAAATGAAATCAGTGAATCATTGCAGCATAGCAATGGCTTGAGATGTGCAGGACCTATAGACGGGACTTTGCCTCAAATCTACAGTACAAATTTAAGGGTAAACCATGAAGAAGATGTCCCATTTGTCATAATGTGATATCCAATCATGAACAGAGGCCCTGTCCTTTTGTCTGAAATGATGTCTTCCCATGTGAACTCCATATACCTTCATTGCTACCTGTATGTGATGACGTGAAATGTTGATAAAGGACCCTGTCTCGTGAACTTCGTAATCCATTCTGATCTGTTTAAATCTGGATTAAAGCACAGTATTAAAATTCTACTTTCTGCAACTTCAAACAAACAGTGACATCAGTTCAAGGGGAAATCAGTTGCTACCAGATGAGCATTTAAAACCAAGCTGTTTGCAGGGCCAAACCATTTAATAACACTTTTCTTCTCACAAACCAACAGTACAAAATATAGTGGTCAAATAACCACAGCCAAGGCTTCAAATAAGTCTTCAGCTGTTACCACAACCCACAGGCAAAAGGCTGTAGAGTTATTTTCAGCCCTTACACATACGACTCCTCAGGAGACACAGATTATTAAATATATGGACAAAAACCAGCATAGTCACAGCGCCACAGAAACTGACAGCTTTCCAATACTTTATAGCTAAGTATTTTGTAGAACAAAGCTGCTGATACAAAAATAAACTAATTGAAATTATTTCCTTCAGGCCTCCAAAGAATTCTAACTTTCTCAATATAAGTTGCTACCTAAATTTATTTCCATTCTTTAACTACAGTAATATTAATAGAGATGATAAAATCTTTATACGTAGAATATTTATATGAGAATAACTTCCAAATTGTTACTTCCAAAGCCATATGTACGAAAAGCGTATTCATATCCAACCTTCATTAAAGTTCGTTCATAATAAGACTTTAAAAGCTTTATCAAAAATCAATAAGAAATCATTTTCTTTTCCTTAGTGGTGATGCACTAAACAAATACATAAAAGAAAAACAAAAAAAGCTATCTTATTACATTTTTAAAAGAACAAGTCAACCAAAGTGTAGGACTTTTCCAGAAGATTCAGTGTCCAGCTTCTCACCTGGGACACCCATCAGGTGTCACAATCACAATCAGGTGATTTCACCAGCTGTGGACTTGGAGACATGCATTATGAAATGTATTCCCAGTCGGAAAGCGGGACTGTAGCCAAGTCAATTCAGAAAAACAAAGGGGATGTCACTGCCACTTAATAAAAATACCTTCGCAAAAGCACTCAGAAGTTCCAATGAGTAAAATAATGGTGCCTGCATCATTCCTGCTGTGCGCGAGCACCCTCAGGTACGAACCTGGGGCCAAATTAATGATTTTTCAGCATTATGAACCTGCTGGAAAACTTCCAGAACCACGTTTTGGATATTCCAGGGGGTATTCAAGGGAAAAAAAGCCTGGTGGTACCTGGCACATTACTGTGCCCCTTCCCACACGTCCATAGCCCCGGCAGGGTGGGCTCCAACCCTCCTGCCTGTCCCCATGGAGCCACTGTCCAGCAAGCACTGGGCAGAGCGGCTTGCCTCCCAGAAGGACCTTCACATCACGTCCTGGACAACAGGAAGCTTTTCCAAGCAGCTAAATTCAGGATGTCTGCAAGCAAAAAAACCCCAAACCCAAGCAGAGACCTGGCCTATAAACCAATTTTAGGGGGTGGCAGAGTTCAGGTAAGCACAAAACAGAGCCAGGGAAGTCTTGGTATGTCGTGCCTCCTCCTGACAACACGCCCAGCCTAAAGGAATTCTTTTATTTGATTGTCTTTCTGGGCCTGTGCATTATTCTCTGGAGAAGCATGAAAAGATTTAACCCCTGAATTGTACGTCCGAAGGTGTTGAAATGGCGAGATTAGTCTAAATTCTCACAGCCCACGTATTTGTACCTTCTGTTAACGGTAATACAACACCACAACTCTCCTGGAACACAACCACCATGGAGGTGTTATTTCCCATTCTTTCCCGATAGGAGAGGAACACTATGGTAGTAATTAGATCTTGGTCTTATCACGTCATCAACTAATGATCCTGTCATTTTGTATTTCTGTTTTTCATTTCCATATTGAAGTCAGTCAGTGATTTTTCCTCCTCCTTTTCTTTCATGTTAATTTTTCTTCATTTTTTGTTTTTATAGGAGAATTCTAATACAGAATTGAAGTACAGCAATAGCAGTGAACTACATTGTCTATAAGTTTATTCAGTTTACATAATCTTAAATGTATTGCAGTTGGGTGATAGCTACAGCTCTGCTGGTTGCCCGTGCTGATTGCCAGCGAGTTCATTTCAAACTTAGTAACTGATCTGCATTCTTCTGTAGATAATTTATCCAACTAATATTGATAATAAACATCACTGGAACTGTGATTAAAACAAAGTAATTAACAATGGTTCTTCCAGCAAGTACTACTTAATCAAAACTTTAAATATATGTAGAATTAATTCTTTATTCCAAAACATTTTCAGATTTTCCAAATGTCACAGGTATTTTCAAAATGAAAAATTTAGAAGTTTGGATTTAAAATGTGTTCTTTAAGAAATTAATAAAGTAAGAGGTTTAAGTAAAACAAAAATGCTTCAGAATTACTCAACTGAAACAATAATTATTTTATTTGCTTTGGTAAATGATTTTTTTTTACCCTTTTATTTTAATTCAAACAAAGAAGAGCACCAAAATATCAAACATTGTCTTATAAAAGGAAAACTAACTGCTGCTCAATTCTTTTTCTTAATACTTATGGAAATTATTTTCCAAAATACTTATTTAAGAAATAACATATGCACAATACTTTGTTATACTTCATCTAAGTCTAGAATCCTAAAGCAATTAGGCTAAATTGGATGTGTAGAATTGGAAATCCTGCATACAAAATCAGTATTAAAAAACTTGTGAATGCGATCAAAATCACACGACTCTCCTTGAGTATGTGATGTAGCGAAGGAATATGCTGGAATATAATTCAGAACGAAATTTGGCCCTGGCTTCACAGTGCATGAATCATTTATTTGCCTGCATTTGTGCCTCCTTTATGACTTAAGAATACCTATAACCAGGCAAAAAAAAGTAAAAAATGTGTCTCCAGACAGAAGCCACGTTCTTGAAGTGGATGCTGTGAAAATATATATCTCCAGATCATCTACTTTCTTTCTGTGCCACGTGATTAGAAACCATTTTCTCTCATAGCTCCCCGAGTTCAGGATGTCTTTGCCAGTTTTGCTCTGAATGAAGAGAGGAAGAGTCAGAAGAAAAATCTGGCTTTTAGCTTCCGGTCACTTCATTTTAAACCAAGATGCTTTACATACTATTCTCTTTATTTGATGCGTTCACAGGGCACAGCAGAAATAAGGCATACAGATAAGATTAACTAAGTATACGATGACCCAATAGACAGAATTCCCACTAATATAATTAACGTCAACATCATTAGTGCTTGTGTGACGGGTACCTCTAGAGGCCAGGATCCCATTTTGTTAAGCAACACAGCAACTTAACGGTGTTGTCTAAAAGAGCAGTGTGAAGTTTGCCCAGTTGAAGACTGCGGATATTTACTGTAAGTGATGAAAATCAAACCAAATCGGAAGTTGCGTGTCCGATTATCACGAGCTGACTAAGCTTTCTCTCTTTTTAAAAGAGATAACGGAGTCTATAAACACACAGGAAAATTCTGTGCTTGTTAAAGCTGCTGCAATTTATTTGACAGACCCTGATAGGGCTGAAATTTCAACCAGTTAAGATAAACTGTGGAGTCGAGGAGTTGCTGAGGTAATGGTGCGATACGCGCTATTTAGCAGCTGGTAAGTTTTCTGTAAAGAAAACAAACTTCTTGCTTTTTTTTTCTTTTTTTTTTTTTTCTTTTCCCAACAGGATGATGACATAAGAGAAAGCCAGTTTAGTTTTACAGCGTACGGAGTGGGCCCATGTCTGCAAGCGAAAGATGGAGTGACGCAAAAGGGGCCAAACAATCCTATTCAAGCTGCACCCAAAAGCCCTGATGAGATGAGAAAGGTATTCATCGACCGGGCCAAGAAGATAGACACAATATCCAGAGCTTGTTTCCCCTTAGCCTTTCTGATTTTCAATATTTTTTATTGGGTAATTTACAAAATCATCAGGCATGAGGACATTCACCAATAAGGAGATTAAGGCTTGCAGTATGCCCAGTCCAAGAGGAGGTTTTCTGTTAGAAATGCGCATCCAACGAGTGACTGGGAGAGTTAAAGGCATTAAGGGGGGGGAAAAAAATCCTATGTGGCCTGCAATGCCTCATCACGGTGGAGTGGAAGAATGGCACCCAGAGAAGATACATCTGCTATCGCAAACTTTGTGTCAAACTAAATATTAACTTTTTCATTCTAAATCACTGTCTACTGAAGCTTTACTGCCAAGTATTTATACATACTGTTACATAGTGGTATAATTGTACAGTACTCTCTGATGTTCCTTAATTTTTTTTTTTAATTCTGGTGTATTTTTAATTAAAAAAAAAATGGATCCAGAATACCTTAGGTAAACCCCACAGTATTACAGAATAGATTAGTGTTTGTAACCTTTACTTCAATTTTACAAGGTGACGACAAATTACTGATTTGAGATTACAGTTTTAAGGACTTTTTCTTGTCTTAAGGACAGTACCTGTGGTTTTGCAATGAGCACATTTGGCACATTTAATTTACACAATTTATTCAACGTACTTCATAGTACCGTTTCCCCGGAAAGTGTCTGTTGAAATAATCTCAGACAGCACAAGGCATCTACAGCCTAATAGTCTGCGCATCACATGGGAAATATATTAAAATTTGTAAGGTATTGATTCCTGAAAAGGATTTTTTTTCTTTTAATTGCCTACAGTTTGATAATTGAAACTTAGATTTTTAAATCCTTTTTATATTTTTGAAGGGTTTTTTTTCCCTCAAACTCATACAGGTTTTGAGATAGACAAGCTACAACAAAATTTTGCAGTGCAAAATCATTTTGATTCAATGCAAAGAGGTCTTAGACCAAAACTAAAAGCAGATAGTCAACTGCTTCCCTAAAACATTTGGAGGATGAGTAGAGCTGTGTTTGTACATGTTTATCTCCTACATGTTACATAAATACAGGAAGTTTAATTTGTGAATTGTGAATATGTCAATTTTTCTGACTCATTCTTTGAAATATATTGATATGACTTAGACACTGGTTAAGAAGCACTTCATGGTTTTAGAAAAACATGTAGCTCTTCTGAAACATGAAAAAGGATCTGGATAGTCTTTTACATTAATTGTACTTCATACTAATAAATAGGAGAACAACTATTAAAACTCCTAGGGAGATTTTCCCTGTTTAGGATTAAATAGGTCCTATTAGTTGCTTCTTTGAATTACAACCCAACAGATCACATTTATGGCAGAGCTTGTAGGCAAGAGCGTTTGCTTTTGCCAATCTTGTCTGCTGAGAAAAAAACCATGGTGAGATATGGAAATCTGACATTTAGGATTACTAGGTACTTTAAGTCCAGTAGCTGAGGCTGTTTCTCATTGCAAAATATTTTTATTTTGAACGTGTTTTAAATTTTTGGTTCGTTGTTGCTCAGAATGTGCACACAAAAGCAAAATACAGCTGGAGGCAAACATCTGGTGCCCTGCCAAATGCATGGTGCATGTGAAGGAACAGAAGCACTGCAACTGCGCTGAGGATTATAATATAGCAACCTTGAGTTTGGTTGGGTTTGTTGTTGTTTTCCTCCAAGGATTCAATTGAGAGATTCTAATATAATAGATTTTGATCAGCTGTGTCAGAAAGAAGCATTATAATCCTCTTTTATTTTAAAACAGGGGTTTTTAAAATATTTTTTTACTTCATTTATTATCTGAAATTAATTCAATTCAATTTAAACAATTATTGTTTGCTGATGTTGCACCTTGGTTTTGTTGATTTCTTATGTGCATGTTTAAAACAATCTTGTTCACTTATGAGGGTGCTCACCTGTGTGAGGGGGTATCATGAACTGGCGGCTGCCATTTCAGTTGGGTTCGGTTCACCTCTCCCAAAGTTAGCATTCACTGGATCGCATGAAGAGCGATGTAGACTCGCATCTGCTGTCAGTGAAGTCCACAGTATTTTGTTGAAGGACTGTTTGAAGTGCTGGATCCATAATCAAGATCTGTTATCTTTCAGGCTCATCTCTCTCCTGTCCAAAAATAGATGACTGGCACTCAATAGAGAATTCTTAACTGAAGGGAAAAGGGCATAAAAAAAAAAAAAAGCTAGCCAGATGAGAATAACTCCTAGTTTTTCTAGTTTATGCCACTTGAGCGCCTGGTTCACGTTGCCTCTTGGCCAATCATCCAATAATCTGCTGCTCTCGCACACGTAGTGTTACCTTCTTTCGAGAACATTGACAAATTTGGGTAAAACAGAGCGAAACAAATTTAGCCCTAATTTCTTTCCTCTCTCTTTAGGGCAGAAAAGGTCTGTACTCTCAAATAGAGAGGAAAACAGACAGGAAATCTTGAAAGCGATAAAAGAGGGGTTGGATTACAACAGCGGCAAAATGTAGCCGGGAGGCAAAAGGAATGTACATTGTCAGGCAGGAAAGACAAGATCCTTCACTCACATATGAGCCTCTTACCTCAGTAAGGGGGAAGAACTCTTGTGCCGCATTTCTCTTTGGCTAAACTGCGCTAATCCAGGGAAAAACTACAGTTTATAATATATATAAAATAAAAAGCATAAACCTGCATTATAATTTCCTGACCTCCCTAACGGATTGTTACCTAAAGGTTCTATTTAACATAAATAAGATCAGGTGATCTAATGACTGGACCAAATGCCTGGTGTTGCCTCTCAAGATGAATCTCTTCAGCCAGGCACTATGGTGGGACAGAAAAAGAGGGTCTGAGACCTGGCCAGCGTAAAGTATATCCCTTCCTCTGTGTAGTTATATTCTCTTTCACAGGCCATTACATGAGGAAGTGGAGCATACCCTACTGCTGTACTGGAAATTCACATATAATGCTCAGTCTTCTAACAGGACACATTGAAAATAGAGAATTAAAGATGTTTAAAACATCACTCTGAAAACTCTACAGTGTTGCTGGAGCATTTTCTTATTTAGAAATCCATTAATAATAAAAGTATTTCAAACAGAGGGGAAAAGCAAAAAATGGTTCCTTGACGATGTTTTCAAATGCACATAACATTTGGCATGTTTTTCTGCTGCCCTCAGGTAAGTAAAGATTTTCTATTTTGAGGTAATGGAACCAAGGTCTCTCCTGAAATGATGGGTTTGGGTTTTTTACTGGAACCATAACATTCGCCAAGGTAAGCAAAACGTCTACAGTCTGCTAAATAATGTGTTTTTCAAAAGAAAGCAGAACGTGAAATTTAAATTTAATTTACATTATTCCTAAATGACTTAGTGCAAAGTTACAAGTTGTGCCAGGGGAGGTTTAGGTTGGATATTAGGAAAAACTTCTTTACCCAAAGGGTTCTCGAGCATTGGAACAGGCTGCCCAGGGAGGTGGTGGAATCGCCGTCCCTGGAGGGATTTCAAAGCCGGGCAGACGTGGTGCTGAGGGACATGGGTTAGGGGTGGGTTTGGCAGAGGTTTATGGTTGGACTGGATGATCTTGAAGGCCCCTTCCAACCCAAGTGATTCTATGATTCTACATGGTAAAGAAAGAGAGAAACATTGAGATGATAAGAAACTTGAAGGCACAAATGGCTGCTATTCCCCACTGACTGGGGGAAGCCCAGCAGTGCCAGCCCACGTGCCCACCCTCCATACACAGCTGGAATCTACAGCTACTCTCATCAGCCGAGGTTAGACCGGGAGATGATTCTTTTGTGACTGTATAATGAGGTAGCAGGGAACACCGTGAAGAAGATTGAAAAGGCACTGCAGCATTTATGCAACTGTCCTGTGAAAGAGGCAGTGGAGAGGAAGAATAAAAACCATCAAGGCAACAATGGTTGAGGCAGATGGTACCTAGGACTTCTCCCACATCAAAAAAAGAAGCCACTCATTAGGCTGAAGTAGACAGCTACCTCACCTCACCATCACTCTGCAGAGCACAGGTCATAGAATCATAGAATAGTTTGGGTTGGAAGGGACCTTCAAAGGCCCCCTGCCATGAGCAGGGGCACCTTCAGCTACATCAGGTTACTGTGAGCCCCTGACCTGGAATGTTTCCAGGGATGGGGCATCTGCCAGCTCTCTGGGCAACTCGTGCAAGTATTTCAACACCCTCAGTGTAAAACATTTCTTCCTTATGGCTAGTCTGATTCTCCCCTCTTTTAGTTTAAAGCCACACAAGCCCCCACAAGAAGGCTTCGTGTAAGCACAACCCCCATGTTACAGGCTACCGCAGCTTTGCCCCGAGTCGTTATTCGCCATAGGTGCAGACCCCATGGAGCTCGGGTCATGATTTTGTGGCCTCTGTGGACCAGCCCTATACCTCAAAAATAAAATTCTGGCACTAGAAGACCATTGCAACGGAGGGAGAAACTGCAGGATCTGGAGGGATACTCCGGTAACTCAGCTACCAAAGAGCTGACACAGTCACCATGAAGGTGAAAGAAGGAAGCATGAGGCATCCTTACCACCCTTCCACATCCCCCAGTATCCTCTCCACAGGTACACTTCTTCAGGTGGAGGCAGTAGCTGCAGGGGAAACAACTTATGTCAACCACTGCCAAGTATATATTCTCTGGGGAAGGTAGTTTCTACCTGTGTGGAAAAAGAGTTGATTTCCACACCCCCCGCTTTCTTAATAGAAAAAGAAGGGGAGCAGGAAGGTAGAGGATGAAAAGCATGGGCTGAACACAGCATAACCAGGACCACAGGGAGAGAGAAAACCAAGGTGGTGCTTGGGACCTCTCATGTGACTACCTGCTCTTTCGGCAGTAAAGAGAGAGACGTGGCCACATCCGCGTCACCTCCCGTAAGGCCAAAAGCTTCAGGACCATGAGACAGAATAAGACAGGTCCCTTGGAGGTGCAGTAGATATAGTCATCTACCACAGCACCAAACTTCTGCTTAAATTCTGAAGAGCAAAATGCGTTTTATTTTTAAAACTATACTCAAATATCAACAAAATAAGTTTGCATGGTTAGAGGGCTGGCTTTTTTCTCTGTGATGCTGAGAAACTAGAGGAGGCTTGAAGGAGAAAGGGAAGGAGGGATACTAGTGTTGGACTATTTAGACTTTAGCTATTTTAACAGCAAAATACAACACATTCTACTTTCAAGGAGTTTTGACAGCAAGAACTATTACTGAAACATTTTAGGGGAATCCAGGGAGAACATGGGATTCAATCATTTTTTCAGCTCATTCATCTACCAGTTTTCTTTGGATTCTCTTTATGAGAGTTTGTTCCAAAACCTTTTTATAGGCTGCTTTATAAAGAATCCTTTGTGATGTGTGAGAAATGATTCTGTTGACTCACTGGAAGGACTTCTATTTAGGTGATTTAGATTTGCACTTTACATTTAAGGAGTAAGATGTTTCTTCCACTTTGTACTATAACCCCTTACAGAACTGTAGGTTGATAATGTAGATAAAAATAGAATATAATAAACTGTACAAAACCTTATATTTTTAACAGTAGGGAAAGATGAAAAGTCTTCCTTAACCTTAAACAAAAAGAAGTATTATTTTTAGCAATAATTTTATATTAGATGGAAATGAATTTATTTATACAGTTCCCAGCCCAAGCTGAGATGGTCGGTTGCAAAAGACACATATACTTTATGTGCAACTTCTGCTCTCGTTTGAGCTATCGTAGGAATTAATCTGATCCAACAGAGCAGAATTTGGCCTTAAACTTGAAACTGCTGAATGAGCTATTAATTCTTACAGTACCCCTGTGAGGTAGTAAAATAACTTTATCCACATCTTACTGTACAATCACATGGTTATTTAGGCGAGAACAATATCAGATCGGCCTTTTTTCCTTTTTCAGACAACTAAGAAGAAAAATATAAATCACAAACTAAGCTACTTGTTCATAATCAAATGGGTATTCTCTTTTGGAGTGGTTATAGAAAAGGTGCCTTCAGGCAACACACGCCACCGACGGTAGTTACTGCAATGCCACGGGTTTGGAAGGCTTGTGGAAGCAGGTTAGATTGCTGGCAGCAGTGGGTTAAATGCCAGAAAAATATTGGCTCATCCTGTATTCTTGCCATTCTTGACTATTACTGCACTTCTTCACTTTCATCTTTGTGAAATATGCAAGAAACATTTCTTATGTTTGTATTTTAATGTATGACGGAGTGCTGTTAACAGATGAAATGGACTCCAGTAGCTACTGATGTTCCATGAATGTGTAATTGTGAGCTGTATAAAAAGAAACTGTGCCATAAGCTTTTGACCTAAAAGTTTAACATAATATACAGTATTTTGTGTGTTAGTGATCCCAGCTTTTTAAAAGCTACAAGAAGAAAAAAATAAAAAAATATGATAGCGTATTAATCAATTGTCTGTGAGTTTTCAAAATATTCTCCTGTGAATTCCGTCTGATGACAATTTCATCTCAAAGTACTTCCTTTTCGGTAAAATTCTATAAATGTGTTGTGCATGGATTTGATTAAATTCTTTTCTATTGTATTACAGTATCATATTGCACTTAAAACTGACATTCTCTGCAGACAGAAGTGTTAAAATATGTGAAATTTATGGTGTTGCCCATGTCATTGTAGCTATTTTGTTCAAAAAGAATAAACTTAACTTTTTTCAGAAACCATGCAATTATTTTTATGATCTTTCAGGCAATGGGTTTAAAGTCACGGGAGGGACTATCAACACCATTGGAAAAAAGGATGAAACCCTCAATAGCAGTTAAGGTGCATTGCCATTAAATATTTCAGGAGGCAAAACTCCAGGGAGAAGGAATAGAGTGCCTTTTAATTGTTATGTTGTTCAGATTAAACTTCAAAATCCTGTAACTACATTAATGAAACAAAGGGGTGTTTTCAGGGAGCGTGATGGAGGGTGGCAGGCACTGAATTAGGAGCTTGGTCTTCTGAGGTTTCCTTTACAGTGAGCAGACAAAAGGATGTCTCCCCAGAGGACAAGCAGTTCTGAAAACAGCCTGTTCTGAAAACTCAGGGAAAGTTATCTTGCTAAATGCCTGTTGAAATAAGCATAGCCACTCCAAAATAGTCCTCCTGACCTTATCAGCAAAAAGGCAAAGTTCACTTGCAGCAAAAGAGCCTTATGGAAACTTGCTAGATCTGTGGGCCCTCCTAAGCCCTCCTTGGCAGAAAAATTCTTTTAAGAATCACAGAATCACAGAAAACTAAGGGTTGGAAGGGACCTCTAGAGATCATCTGGTCCAACTCTCCTGCCAGAGCAGGGTCACATACAGCAGATGGCACAGGATGGCGTCCAGTGGGAATGTCTCCAGAGTGGGAGACTCCACCACCTCTCTGGGCAGCCTGTGCCAGGGCTCTGCCACCCTCAAAGGAAAGAAGTTCCTCCTCATGTTCAGATGGAACTTCCTATGGTCCAGTTTATACCCGTTGCCCCTTGTCCTGTCCCTGGGCACCACTGACAAAAGCCTGGCCCCCTCCTTCCTGGCCCCCTCCCTTTAAGTATTTGTAAACATGGTGAGATCCCCCCTCAGTCTGCTCTTCTCCAGGCTAAAAAGCCCCAACTCCCTCAGCCTTTCCTCATAAGAAAGATGCTCCAGCCTCCTAATAATCTTTGTGTCCCTTCGCTGCCCCCTCTCCCGCCCTTCCCTGTCCTTCTGGAACTGGGGAGCCCAGCACCGGACACAGGACTCCAGTTGTGGCCTCCCCAGGGCAGAGCAGAGGGACAGGATGACCCCCCTCCACCTGCTGGCCACGCTCCTCTGCCCCCCAGGATGCCACTGGCCTTCTTGGCCACCAGGGCACATTGCTGGCTCCTGGGCATCCTGTTGGCCGCCAGGACTCCCAGGTCCCTCTCTGCAGAGCTGCTTCCCAGCAGGTCACCCCCAACCTGTACTGGTGCGTGGGGTTATTCCCCTCCAGATGAAGGACTTACACTACACACTGAAAACTACACTTAGTTCTGTTGAACTTCATACGGTTTCTCTCTGCCCAACTCTCCAGAAAACAGAAAGAACCCTGGAGTGAGGTTAGCAAATAAGAAGTCCTTTGACAAGAGTCTGAGTTCTGCTGATCCCATTGCAGCAGTACTAGTATGCTTATAAAGAGCACAGAGAATGGTCATCTCAGTAACAGCCACACAAACGTGATGCCATTTAGGCTAGAAATGCTTAGCAGCCTCAGCGCAGATGCCTTCTGCTCCCAGCCCCTCTATGACAAAAAGCAACCTCAGTTTGCTCCTTTCAACTTGCTTTTCAAGTCGATGGCATACAAGCACAAGAACTTTGCCATACTTGCAAACGAAGTATTTCCAGGCACGTATCATTCAGTTCAGCGACGTATGGCTTGGAGCTCTGTGAAATGGAAATTTCTCAAAAATTTCTTGAAAAAGGCACATGCAACAAGAGCAGCGGTGGAGTCGGAGCAGAGACCCTGAGCGCGCCCTCCCGGAGCCCACAGCACCGCGTGCTCAGCCCCTGCTATTTCCCACAGCCCTTGCTCCAGCAGGGCTGTCCCATCCTGTCTTCCCAAGACCAAAGCACAACTGGTTCCTCTGGCCTTGTTCAGATCCGTTCGCAACCTACAAGGTCATGAAATTACCGCAGTAGCAAATGTTTTCATGCTGAAATGCATAGGTCCTGGAGCATGAAAACAGCAAATATACTGTACTGAGTGTGCAACAAGCAGTTAAACAACAAGATAAGAGCCGGGTGATGTGACCCAAGAGTCGTAGAAAAAAAGTAATAGATTTTAAAGAGATCAATATGTGATTGAATTGCCTAAACTCCGCAGCCCTTTCAACACAGAATTCTGGAAAAATGGATATCAAATACCCTCTTGTTCATGTTTGCATATATAGCTACCTACATATATTAAAAAAGAAATAAACATATAATGTCATGCGGTCCATGCAACTGATTTTATTTCTAGTATCCTCCCCTCTACACACTAGCAGGATCTGAGAACATTTTTTTTCTGAACAAGGCACTAGTGTGTGAATTTAAAAACCTGAGCGACAATCTACCAAAGTCACAAACCTGGAATTGGAGGGAAAATTTCATTTTGGAAATAAATGAAAGCTTTTCAAAATTTGAATAATACACTTCCAAACCTTTGCTAAACAAAATATATACTATATATAATATTTTGTCATTGGCAAAAATTAGATATTTCACCATTTACTTCCCAGACTCCCAGAAGGGTTGAGGTTGGAAGGGACCTCTGGAGGTCACCTTGTCCAAACCTCCTGCTCAAGCAGAACCACCCAACTGTTTGCCCAGGACCATGTTCTTTCAAGTATCTCCAAGGCTGAATATCTCCAAGGACGGAGACTCCACAGCCCCTGTGGGCAACCTGTGCCAGTGCTCAGTCACCCTCAGAGTATTCACAGGGAATCCCCTGCGTTTTGGTTTGTGCCCGTTGCTTCTTGTCCCATCACTGGGCACCACTTAAAAGAGCCTGGCTCCATCTTCTTTATGCCCGCCATCCAATTTTCCACACAAATTGATGAGGTTCCCCCCAGAGCTGGACACAGGACTCAGCCTGATGCCCACAGGACCCTCAGGTCATTTCTTGCACCTGCTTCCCAGAGGGTCATCCCCCAGCATTTGCTGGGGGGATGACCCCCCAGTTGCACAACTTAAGTCATGCTTTAATTTCTCTTAACAAGCCAAATGACACACCTGACCCGCCTTGAAAAGCAACGCCTTGGTTGGGATACGTTTAGTTACTCTCATTAGGCATGTTCAGAAGGTGTGGGAGGTGGCGGAATCGCCGTCCCTGGAGGTATTTAAAAGCCGGGCAGACGTGGTGCTGAGGGACATGGGTTAGGGGTGGGTTTGGCAGAGGTTTATGGTTGGACTCGATGATCTCAAAGGTCCCTTCCAACCCAAGTGATTCTATGTTTGAACAATTGTTTTTAAAAGCACGTTACTGCAACTTGTTTGGCATTGCATGAAGTAGGAGTAAACCTCAGGTAGGTACATTAGATCAGAACAAGCCTACAGATTATTAGAATTTGGCTGAACTTATTTAAAGTAAGAGGATATTGGAAATTCTTACGAATACCAATTATACTGGACTGCATGATATGCAAAGCAGGTTTCCCTCCCTGTCCATTTGTTGTTTCATTGTAAAAAATAGCGTCGTCATTTCTCAGGAAAGTATAAATCACACCACGAGATGGCTCCATCTCACCCCAATGGAAGGGTGTCTCGGGTGTTCGCGTTCTCTTCAAGAAGACAAACTTTAGCAAAATGCATTCTTTGTGCAGAACCCCCTGGCACCGACATTCCTTATCAAGAAGGAAATTCATAAAGCATAAACAGTATTCATGCTACAAACCACACTTCATTTGGAAAGAGACGCAAATGTTTTGAGGTGATGTTCTCTTAGAAACAAAACTAGCTGAGATCTTGATTTATTAAGACCAAACCCCAAGGGTTTATGTCTAAATACACGAATGAAAATGTAAAGATTTTTGTACCTGAATATTTCATTAAATAAAAATGATTTTAAAACAAAATCCAATCATTTATTTTTTTAAAGTATCTGTTATTTATCAAATAATTCTTGCTACAGATATGATTCTGTCCGACAGCAAATGAATGGCTGACCAATTTTTAAAGCAGTCTTTAAAAAATTGAAGTGGAAATTAACAATTTACACCCTGCCCCCAAATCTGCTAAAGTTAGAAGGTTTTTGGAGTAGATTCCTCACGTTAAGGACCCCTTCAGATCATGGGTACAGATACCTCAGCCTTTAGCTCTTCACAACAGCTATTTAGCAGCACGTGTGCTGTTATGCTGTGGTAAATGCAAAGAAGGAAGCATAGATAGCTTTGAGGAATATATAACTTTGTAGAATATCTATATTCTCATTCTCCTCCTCATACCTAAGGTGAGGTGAGCACACACACTTCAGCAATGTAGAGTGTAAATCTCTAACTCTGTCCAACCTGTGACAGCGCGTCGGGTCACCACCCCCTGGCTGTCCCAGCAGCCTTTTCCCCCTCTGCACTGTCACTGAACCCCGCCACAAACAGCAGCAGGAGCCCCCTGTCCTCTGCTCTGAGCTGGGACTGAGCATATGCTTAGAGACAGACACAACACAACAGCCACAGACTAGAGCAGATACTGCAGGGTACCACCAACATCCATTTACTGGTTGCCCTTCATGTCTCAAGTGACTACAACAGATACTCTCTTCATGATTTAGATGTTACTTAAATGGGACCACGGTGAAGGCTGTTAATTTTGAATCTAATATGAGCTAATAAGTTGTCTACCAAAAGTTAGACTGATGTATTTAAGGTCGGTATTTACAACTTAAAAATCAATGAGCATTGTGTTTGTTGCGCTCTCTTTTCCCCAGGGTCTCCTGAATGATGACTCAGCTGAATGACTTTGACGTAACACCCAACTGCTTTATATTTAACTACCTTGCCAATAAAAAAAGCTCAGTAAAAATAAAACAAGAGGAGGATATCTCAGTTCGACAGGAAACCTTTCAATTTCATACAAATGTGGTCAGAGATGATACAGAAACAATTTTACACCAACACACAGTTTTGAGAAAGTATACTTAAAAACGCTTTCAAAAGTGTCCTATCCCTTTTCAATAGCCTCAGATTTACTTAAGGTTTCTAAGTACCAAAAAACCCCTTGAATTTTGTAACTGTAAATATATGACAAGTAATTTGTGAGCAGCTTTGAAGCAGTACCAAAGCAGCTTCTAGGTGAGGGAACAAGGAAAAGATAACAGATCTTTCCTCTCTCTCCCTTCCTCTGCCTTTTCTTCCCAATAGCTTTGTATCTCACAGCAAATCTGGCCCATCTGAGAGACCAGGACAGTCTCGGAGGACTTTGCTCAATAGCTGTGGCACAAGGTAGCCAGTTCAGTCCTGATGGTCTGAGAAGGCTCCTTTCTGCGAGCTCCTTCCATACTGAAGCTCCTTCCTGCTCTCATTTCACCTTGGCATTAATTCTTTCATTCCTTAATGAAACCTTCAGAACACCGCTTTCATTTGAGACGTCATACTGCCGTAGAGCTAAGTGTATTGAACTGGTTTGTTATCCCTGCTCCCCTTCTCGTTATTTCTCCCCTCAATTAGCATCACCATTTCACACAGCTGCCCCACTTGTGGAACAGTTACATTGTCTTTCAGATTATCAAACTTCTAATACTTCATTTTTACCTACAATACTCATGTTTCTGCTCCCCCTCCGGCTCCCCCTGTTAGGGAAAGTATGGACCTAGTCTAATATGAAAATCTGCCCTCTTCCCACAGAGTCCAGGCAATCACTTGGAATAAGAGTTAAAAGAAAATACAGGTATTTAGATCCCTTTCTCACCTCTTTCCTTGCTTTACTACCTAATCCTGGAAAAAGTTCAAGCTCAGTTTGCAGTATTAGCATTTCCAAGTTGCCTAAAGTCTTCTATAAACACCTTCTTCACTACACATTTTCAAAGTATCAAGGCTACGTCTAAATCCTGGCAGAATTTACAAAATTTCCTTACTCTTTCCTGGTTTGACCTGAGGTGTACAGTTCCTTTGGGATGCCCAAAGGGACTGCTGGCCCATCTCTGTAAACACACAGAAAATCCTACACACCGTCTTTTCCTATCCAGCCTCACAACCTCTCCCAAACTTGTGCTGGCTCTCATCCAACCTTGTCTCATTCTCTAATATTTATGACATGGCCAGAGGGTGATTCCAAGACGCAGCCAGTGTTTGCTGATCTGTGAATTTTACAAGGTCACTTAACCTTTTAAAAATTAAAGCAGAATATTTCACTTGCAGACACCAGAGCAACATACCCTGTACGCTTCTCTTGGCATGGGCAAAACCAGCCAAAACAAAAGTATTTTTTCCAGCTGGATAGAAAGTGCTGGTGTTTTGCATTATTTCTTCCACCTCTAATGGTTTTGTAACTCAGGGTCAAATTAAAGCCCTCGTAAGCACACGAGTCCAACTTGCTCTGTGTGTGTGTGTGTACCTGCCAGGCCCTACATACATCAGTCACAATCTACACAGGCATCGCAATTTTGCAGCTCCAGACAGAGCAGACCTATTTGTGGTCACAAAAATGGAGTGTACAAGTTCACAAGCTATGTTTCCGTATTAATCTTGAACAAAAGAGGATATACAGTTATTCTGTCGTCGATTTTCAGGCGAGGCTGTCTTACCGCAGCATGTTGTAATTGTCATCAAAGCAAGTGCTAAAATACCTACTCAGCCGATGGAAAATGGTTCTGAAGCTTTGTCCTCCAAAGCTTCTTTGCAGCTTTCCAGCCTCTGTCGGTGGCTTGCACGTGCCTACCCAGATGTTCCGGAGCAAACAGGGCTTTTAGCAGGAATAAAGACAAGGTGTGGGAAGGGCACTGCAACACACCAGCCTTATTTAAGTGCTGAAAATGTTTTTTTTATCTTTATGTCCCCCAGAGAGCATCCAGGTGGTACTTCGGGTGCCTGCGATGCGCTAAAACACAGCAGGATACATTTCCAGCAGAACTGTCAACCCACAAGGCATTTTTAGAGAAGTATATGTAAAATATGTCCAAAATCTATCCTTTTGCCATTTTACTTTCCAAAAAAACACCAAACAGAACGCTAATATATTCTTTTAAATAAGCCCTGCTGGGGGAAGGTATGACTCACTTTGCTGCTAGCCCCTGTTACAAAGCAGCACAGAAAAGGAGTGGAACAAAGTAGACCGACCTTTTCCCCAAACTTTAACCCACCAGAGGGAGAAAGGCTGACACCTAACTGCTGTGTGAAGCCTGTCACAGGTTTTTGAGATTAAAATCTTTAACAAAACAACAGGCATTTTCTCTGTCTTATTCTTACTCTCAGAATATCAGCGATGCCTTTGAACCCTGCCAGTTTCACAGCATCCAACACGGCCACCCGCGCTCTCCGAGTGTCTTCCCGGGAGAAAAACATCCTAATGTCGCCTCCGAGTGGCAAAATCATGGAGGATATTAAAACCTTACGAATGTTACAAATGCACCCTCATCCATCTTGGCCTTCATAAGACTCCCATGAAAAAGATATAATCAGCTTTCCAAATTGGCTAGTCTACAGTTTAAGATCAGTGAGTGACAGAGTTCATTCTGATGTCGCAATTTTCTGAACTTTGTCTCCTTGGTACGGTTCTAGTGGCCAGAGTTTCTGTGAGTCTGGTTTGAACAAGAATTTGCTGTCGAGCCTGCTTGGGGAGTTCCCAGTAGCCCTGTTCCATGGCTCTGAAGTCAATGGAAAAATGTCTACGGAAATTGGATCAGGCTGGCCTACCTGCTTACAAAAAGCGGTGTGTTATGGATCTCATTGCAGCTGGAACTTTAATTATCACTTTTCCAAAGGTAACCGAATCACCATCTTTGATATAATCATTCTGAAAAATTTCAGTTTCCTTCAGACCTCAATTAAATGTTCTGAACTCGGGGAGCTGAGCAAATTATGAGTCCTTTCCAGTGTTTAATAGCTGCGCGCCTGCAAGTTAATATACTATTTAAAAAATATTCTGTTCATAAAAATAAAGTGCAGCAGAATCTGAACTGAACTTGAACATGCGAACCAAACTTGAACATCTGTAAAATATACGAGCCATCTTGCCTCTTAATTCTGCTGCAAACCACGCTTGCTCTGCCTGAAGTGGAAATATTTCTCCTGACCTCAGCACTGGCTGGGAGAGGCTTTTTAAGACTTATTTGGCTCATACACGTGTAATTTCAATAGTTTCAATTACACTATAATATTTTAAATAGAAAAATAAACATGAAAAATTTTCTCAGCGATGGTAAGACACACAACATCCAGAAACACTAAAGAAAAAAATAAATTCCTTTCATTGAACAGCTCTTTGACCCTTCTTTTACCCTGCAACGTCTGTTTTTTAAAAATTCTCGGGATAAAAGCCTATGGAAACAGACTATATATTTTTCTTTGTGCTGTTGATAGCCAGATCGTGAATAGCACAGAAGTCAGAACGAGCAAAGAAATATTTAAATCCCTTAGCGTTAGACAACATATTTGAGTTGAGATCTAGAAAAAGATCACTTCATTTCTTTGTATTTATCCTGTCTTAGACAGGCTCCATAAGTATTCCCAATGCTTCATGCCTTTGTTCCGTTCCCACTTGAAAATCTGAACTGAAATTTTCACTGCCAACGTTTTAAATCCAGCAGAGGACAACAAGCAGCTCTCGCCTTTTCATGGATCCCTGGAGAGCAATCTTCATTAACCTAAATCTTTATGAAATCCCTTGTGGAAGGAAGGGGACTCCAGAATCTGGACGGCTCCTGCAAAGAGGCACACCAAGCCCAGGGCTGTCTTTAGCACTAAGTCCAAGTCTCCCTGGAGTTTCTGTGCTGATAGGAACTTATCTTTGATCAGATCTCTCCAGAGCTCATGGATAATTAGGGGAGAACTTGCAGAAGTGATTGAACGGCTTTTACCTCTGCGTTACCTGCTGAAGAATCACCACTCTTGGATGGCGTTGCGCTTCTCTGGGGAAAAAAATGCAAAACCTTGGAGATGTCTTTTTCGATCAGCCCTTCTGTAGCCTGGTATCTGGTTCATATGGGTGAGAACTCTCACCATTTAACTGCATTGCTACGCTATCCCTAAGATTACCTAGGCTGGAAAAAAGAGGAACTGGGCAGATTTATTACTCCATTGATGGATGTGGAAATAAGGCAGACTCTTGCTGTGCTCCTCATGGGAGATCAGTTGATTCAGAAGGGGAAAAGGGTAGAAGAACAATGTGTAGATGCATTTCCAGTCCTTTTGTCCATACAAATAAATCCATGGAAGGTAATTATTCTTGAGTGGTTCCTTTGAAACCCAGCCCAACTAGCCAGACTCCATGGCTGCATCTGCAGAGTTCTGAAGGCCATAGAATCAAAATAAACACTTGTGTTTACTCAACAGGAACATATAATTAACTCCATTCCGAAATCGTGTAATGAAAGTCACATCTCAGTTGTGGAGAAGAACAATCTAAGATGCAAAGATTACCATTAATTACAGACTGATCAAAAAGCTGTGAACTGAACCTCTTCATAGGCACCCGTGACAACAGCTCTATGACTCTTCAGCATGTTTTACACAAAAAAAGTCAGTTAATAACAAAAGAGGAAGAACCAAATTAACCTTCCTTTTTCTCCAGGATGACTCCCATGAAATAACTGAAATTGCAGAATAATTAGAGAGGATAACTTGGGCCCATTCCGGTCTCAAAAATAACCTTATTTCTACTAGTTAGACTTAAAGCCACATCCATAGTGTAGATACTAAATAAACTTATTAAGTGTCTTCAAGTCTTGGTCCCCATGGCTTACTTTCCCTCCATGGCCTCAGGACTCTTGCACATTAACTTCATATGAGTGATGGTAAGTACAGACTCAATCTTCACAGGACTCATATTGCCCAACGTATCACAACGTCAATAGTGACAACCTCATTTCAAAGGACAAAAAGGCAGAACTATTTTGGGAAGCTGAAAACAGGAATCTTTCTTTCTCACAGTAACTATCCATTCCCTGACCTCCTCAGTCAGGCTAGGACCTGTGTCTTGCAGAACGTTTACAACCCGAGTAGCCTTCAATACAAGACAGACCTGAGACCTCCTTCACCTTTTCCCCTCCAAGGGATATTGTTTTTCCTTACCCCAGCTCAGCTGGCTCTGCCAAATGTTCCTTCCCAGAACAACGAGTCCCTGCCTGCTTTGCTGGCAAGAGGGAATAATTTTATCAAGCTGAGGTAGGGTTTAAGAAATGAGATGGACAAGATGGACAAGAAACAAGAGGGCTGCAATGAGCCAGGCTGGAGTGCACGGCCAAAGACACACGTCACCGCTGTAACACGCAGCAATACTGTGAGAACCCACGTCCTCTGACCACTTCATAAAATTAACAAATTTTATAAAGCTCATCCTGCCCGTAACACATACACACAAACACAGTAGCTGTTTCAGTTGCCTGGCGAGCGAAATGAAGTGTGGAGAGTTAATGTTCCCTGTGAAATAGATCTGTCTGAATAATTGGTTTTCCTGCAGCCGTGCAAAATAATATTTGAGCAAAAATTCACCCTGATGGTTGTTTATTTTTCATCAAGTTAAAATTCAGTTTCCTGTGAAATGAATGGTTTTATTGGAAACAAAAGTAATAAATTTGTAACTAGATTGAGTATAACTCTAAATTAGAACATTATTATTTTTAGGTTATGAACCTCAAATATTACTTAACTAAATATTTTAGTTAAGAAAAAAAGGTCTGATACCATTTATATGAAGCAAATTCATACATTTGTTCACTGTGCCTAAAATTTGCATTGTAAGTGAGCATAGAATCCCAGGGTAACAGGGATTCTGCTTTAAGATAGAATCAGATATGTATGTCTGGACAGACACTTGTTAAACCTGTTTTTAAAGAACTTAAATTATTTCGGCTTCACAGTTCCCCAAGGCTTTATATCGGGACTTCATTATTCTTACTGTTGGAAGTTTTTTCTAAATATCTAACATAACTCCTCCATTTTGCAATTTAAGGCTGTTATTTCTCATTCTATCTACAACAAACAAGGAAAATGTTATTCCCTTCCTCTTTGCTAACGGTTTATTTACCACATTCCTTCCCCACACCATGTTCCTTTATTCTTCTCTTCTTTAAGACAAAAAATTCCAATTCTCTTATTCTCTCCCCACAGATCTCTTTCATGCACAAATATTAGTTAGCCTCCTGTTTTCCTTACTGGAGCGCAATATTTTGTTCACTTCTAGCACGGAGTGACGTGAAAACAATATAATTTGAGTCTTTTCCAAGGAACCAGAGG
>VZTS01009034.1:842-54899 GCA_013400795.1 Pluvianellus socialis | reverse complement strand
CCGTTTGTCTCAAATCCAGGCAAAAAGAGGTTATTTCTGCCCGGTGACGTCCCCGTGGGTCTGTCACGAGGTGCCAACAGGCAGAGCCCCAATCCCGGCGAGGGGGACGCGGCCCTCGCTGCAGAGAAGGGAAAACTCAACACATCCAACACGATGCGCGGACATCGGGACCGTCGGCGTTCCGGCAGCTCAGCCATCCCGGATTTACGGGCCAGCAGCTTTCCCTGCCTTTTGCTGCGCGGCGTGAGCCGGCGGGGGTCTTTTTAAGCGGGCAGACCCCCCCAAACGCGCTCTCCCAGTACAACGCGGGCGTTTGTGCTGGTCATACTGGCCTTTTGCTGGGCTGGTGGGTCTCTCCAGGAGCTGCGGAGCTGGAGCTCACGCCGTTCCTGAAGAGCCGGCTGTGGAGGAGGGCTGGCTAATAGCGTTAGCAGGGGGTGTGATGATGCAGCCAATTTTCTGGGGCTGCGGGTTATTTATTTTGCTTATTTTTTCTTCTTTTTCTGAAGGTGGCTGAGGCCGTATCTAGGGCGGGTTTTTTGGGGGGGTTTTTTTGGGGTTTTTTTTTCAGCTCAGGTGGCCCGTGGGCACCTTCCAGATCGATCGCGTAAACTAGAGAGTTCACGCGGGTCGTTAGGCTGTGCGAGATGTGTTCAATCCTCCCCTAATAGCTGTCGCGCCCAGAAACTTCCAACGCTCCCGCTCTTGGAGCACCTAAGTGCTAATGAGCTGAAGCTACGAAATACCAATGAGAGCTCAGGAATAAGGATCAGCCTTTCCAGGCCCAGCTGGGCCGGCCAGAGGCTTTAAAATCCTTTCAGCTGGCCCGTGGAGGAGCTGCCGCAGCCCACCGCGGGGGCAAAGGGCTGCGAGGTGCCACTGGGTGGAGAAGGTCTTTGCTGCCCGTGGTGAGCCGCTCTGGATGTCTCCAAGCGGAAACGTAGGCGGCTCGTTCCCAGGTGAGGAAAGCTCAAGCTCTGGTTTAACCACGGGTATCCTG
This sequence comes from Pluvianellus socialis, assembly GCA_013400795.1. Lineage (NCBI taxonomy): Eukaryota > Metazoa > Chordata > Aves > Charadriiformes > Charadriidae > Pluvianellus > Pluvianellus socialis. Next base: position 53,899 of record VZTS01009034.1, on the reverse strand, counting down.
GTGCTTTGGTGCCCTCGCTTTTCCCCCTGGTAACCAGTTACCTGTGGATAGGAGTTCCTAAGCTTTGCTTTGTTTTCACCACTGGCTGGGATGAAGCATCTCCAAGGCTTTTCCGTCCATCCCGGCAGCCTGGTTTGCAAATCCAGCTCCCAGTGTGTGTGCGTTTATGGAGTAAGCCATACAGGACTGGTCTGTATGGAACTGCTTTGCTGCTGTGTTCCTCTGGGACTCGCGCTGGGGCCAACGGCCGCTCCCTCATCTTTGGGGTGTGAGAAAACTGGAGTGATTTTTCCGTTGCAGGAGCCCCCAAAGCAGGGCTGGCCGGCGAACGCAGACCTCCTGGCTTCCCTCTTGGCTCCAAACTTCTGCTGCTTTTTTGGAGGTGGGAGCGCTGCTGGGGAAACGTGGGGGTGGGAGAAGGAAGCTTTAGCAGCGCAAAGCCTGAAAATATCGAAGGTTGAGGCGAGGGCTTCGTCGGGGGCCGAGGAGGTCACGTCCTACGTGGGGAGCCCTGGTTCCCTAGCAGGTTTGCCTGGAGGCTTCCCAGCCCCCGTGAGCGGTGGCTCTGGCCCTTCACACGCTGCGTTAACCTTTCTCGAAATACCAAGCGGTGCTGGAACAGGCTGTTTATTTCCAGACGCCGGGAGCGGCGGCGAGTGCTGCAGGCACGTGGGCAGAGGGCTGCGGAGAAGCCTGGTGAGCCAGGGTGGCTTTTGCACTTGATTTACATCTCGGAGCAGCTGGGAGCGGAGGAGACAGGAACCTTGATGAACCAAAGCAGTTACCTTGATATCAGCTGTGTTTTCCTTGGTGTCATTCCCCGCTCGGGGCCGCTTATGTCTATCCCGGAGCGCTATGCTTTCTTCTTCTTATGGAAGCTGAGATTTCATAAATAAAACGCCAGGTTTCAGATGAAAGCTCCAGCTTTGGTGGGAAGCTGCCCCAAACGCCATGAAGCGTGCATCGCGTGTGCGGCTTTGCCGAGCATCGCCACTCCAGCTCAGTGAGGCAATTAATTAATTATTCCCTAGGTCATCTCAACCCTCTGCAAAGGCCCTGCAGAATATCCCTGCTTGCAACAGGTCCCATTCAGCGTCGGAGATGAGAAGCTGTTGAATGAGCTTGGGGGTGCCCTGGGATGTGACCCTGCGACAGAAGCTGTGCCTGGTGAGCCCTTACTGGTGGCGGGAGGTGTTTAACTGGTGTGCAGCTGCCCCCAGCCCCAGGAACGGGAGCCCCAGCGATGCTCTTTGCCTGCCCCGGCTTCGCAGGGCTCGTCATGGCTGTGTAAATACACGGCAGCTGCCGTGCGGATCCGACGCTGCCTCACCCGCATGGATGCAGCTCTGGGGGCAGGGAATGACCTGGTGAAGCCGGGCGGGAGCGATGGACGACGTTGTTGGGTGCAATTTTTTGGAGCCTGGGGTAAGCCAGGAGGATGCGCAGGTGCTCGTGGCTCCCAGGGCTCTGCCAGCGCCAGGTGTCAGGGTGCCAGCAGCGCTTCTCAGCACCTCCCACCCCACTGGGGATTTTTTAGGGCTTTTAGGGTTTTTTTGGGAGACTTACGCATGTCAGGGTCTGTTGCTTTGCTCCATGTCTCCCTCCGGGGCTCTTTCCCCTTACAAGGGATTGTTCCTCCACCTTTCTCCTCAAAACCTCATTTCCCAGCCCCTAATGTGACGGGGGGACCGCAGCCCTGGGCACAGCCACGTCTCCTCACACATCCGAGGGTGCAACCTCTGTTCCTGCAGCCCTCCTGGGTGTGAGGTCCCAGCCTGGCTCCCGTGGCCATCACTGCTAACGAAGGGTTGGCTGTTATTGTTTGGAAAGGTGGTTTATGGGCTCTTCCCACTATCAAAGTCTCACCCTGGCTCCCCTCCCTGCTCGCTGCCTTGTGCTGAGCCCCCCCCTCTGCAGCCATCGGCATCTGGTGCCAGAGATGCGTTTTGTGGCAAGTACCTGGCTCGCGGCTGGCTGGCCCGGCAGGGTGGCTGCACCCTTCCCTTTCCCATCTGTTAAAGAATTGAAGCAGAAGCTGGAGTTAAAAGGGACTAGAGGAATCATAGACTCATAGAACCAGTTTGGATTGGAAGGGACCTTAAAGATCATCTAGTTCCAACCCCCTGCTGTGGGCAGGGACACCTCCCCCTAGACCAGGCAAAGGGTTTTCAAGGTTCTATGACCCTTGAGCGGACTGGTGGCACAGGCTGTGCCCAGCTCGGCAGATGATGGAGGCATCAGGAGCCAGCGCAGCTCTCGGACCCTCCCCAGCCAGTCACTCCCATCTTGCTGGAGACAGGGCAGGAGGTCCGGTGGCCTTGGTCACCCGTCCTTGGCTTGTGACGCTGCTCTCGGCAGCTCCCTAGTGAACCGGGGTTTTTCCCGAAGCGCTGGCGCACACCGAGTCGCAAGCGGTGCCGCTTCTCAGGAACCTCTCCGAATGGCTCAGGAGTGCTCTGCAGGTCCTGGCGGCACTAACACCCACCTCCCAAAAGCCATGGTGGCCTCCCAGGCTCTGACCTGGCCCCTTTCAGCCTGGAGAGGGTGAACTGGGGCCAGGATTGAGCACAGCGAGGATCCTCCTGCCTCGGCAGCCTGGCAAACCCTCGCCTTAACTTGAAGCTGAATCGACAAGAATTTGGGTTTGATGTATTTTTCAGGAGGCGGCAGCGCCTGCTTGCTCTGTGTTGGGCGAGTCTTGCTGGAGGGCTGGGGCAGCCCCGCGAGGAGCTGTTTCTGTGGGTGCAGAGCAGCGTCCATGACCTGGGGCGATGCCTGCCCTTGGGGAGGGGGCTGCGCCAGCACCCCGGGGCCACGGTGGTGGTCTCCACCCCCCTCACACCGCCCTCCCAAGCTGAGCCCCATCGGCAGCAGGATGTGTCCTCTCTTCTCGTCCCGCCTCGCCCCGAGCTTCTTTAATTACAGCGTTGGGAGGGATCTTCCCCTTTATTCCCCCAAATCTTCTCCTTAATTAAAATCCTCGATCTGGGCCAGCGGGAAGCAGCTGTTGCCTCTTTGCTGTGTGCTCGGGTGTGCTGCAAGCTGCTAACCTGATTGCTGGCCACGCGGGGACAGGACGGGGGGCAGCGTGGGGACAGGGCTCACACAGAGGTGAGGGCCACCGGTGTCCTCATCAGCTTCTCCAGGCAGCCCGCGGCGATGCAGAGTGGAGCTGGCTGCTACCACCAGCCTTGCCCTGCCCAGAGGAGGGCTGATACCATCCCATGAGGTGTGAGTGGGAACCAGTCCCTCCCCATCCTTTGGACCATGGAGTCCCTCCTTGTGGGGCTGCAAACAGCTGGAGCGGCAGCAGCCCGTGGAGAGGACACTGGGCTCAAAGCCAGTCATTTTGGGCTTGCCCAGCATCTGGCCTGGAGAAGGGCTGAACGATGCGGGTGGATGAAGGTGATCAGGGAAGCTGGGGCTGGGGTTGTCCCTTCAGCTCAGTTTGCCCCCCGGACCTGTGATGCGTCACCTATTTCTCATCCCTCCTTTCATTCATGCCCTCGCGCGTTCAGAGGAGGCGCATCGGGAGCTGGCTGCGGCACTGCAGGATCCAAATCTGGTGCTGGCACCTCACAGGGCTCCTGGGACACCCCTGCCGCCCCCGTGTCCCCAGCTCAGGGCTGTTTCCTGGCACGGGCTCTGCAGCTTTGTTATGTTTTCTTCCAGAAATAGCCCAAAGGAGGTGACTTTTCTCCCTCCCTGCCTGCCTGGGGCTGGTGTTTCTGCAGCGATCCATCATCAAAGCAACCAGGAGGTGTCAGGAACAATTAGTGAACTGGTGGTGTTAACTTTATCAGAGACGGTATGTCTCTTCTTAATGAAACTCGTGGAAGAGGGGGAAAAAAAAGAGTGCTGACAACAGATGTATTATTTCACCTCTGATTTACTGGCACATGCATTTTTCATTCATGGAAGCGGCTGATATGCAGATTTATTCAGCGCGGAGCAGGTACAGCCCTGGATGGATCAGTTATTGCAGCACGCTCAGGAGAAAGGGACCTGGCTGAGCACATGGCTGCACAAGGCGCTTCCTAAAGCCAGCCCCAAATTTTGTCCTCAAGACGAGCCAAAAGGCCAGTCATCTTTCTTTCCCAAAGTCATGCTCTTCAGCCCCCACCCTGTTCCTGTTTTGGGCCAGGAGAGATTTCCACAGACCTTTGTGGCTCGTGTCTCCCATGTACTTCATATGGGATGGCCTGGGTTGACATTGGGTCTTCTTTTGGTTCCCCTTTGCGGGGCGAGCTGGTGCTCGGTGCAGCCCGGGGTGGCTTCACCTCCACCTGTTTGGGAGGAACATGTGCAGCCACAGACAGTGGAGGCTGGACTTATATTATGGCCACAATTATGTGGCTTCTTCAGGAGACCCTTCTTCCCTCTTTCAGGTGGGTTCCAGCTACTTGGACACCATCGTCATCCCTTGAATCTCAACATCAAAGCCAGGTACCTCTTACTGGTGATCTGAGTTTGGCCTCCGGACGTGCCGGAAGCTCTTCTCCATCCATACGCAGCGTGTGGTGGTTTCTCTTTGTGTTTTGGGGGAGCCAGTGCCCCCGCAGCGGTAGGGGAGGACACCCTCTAGAAGCCAAGGACAGTTTCAGCTCTTCGCGCTGTTGAAACTGAACCCAGGAAAAAATATTGGAGGTCTTTTTCCCTCTCATTAGGAATGGAAGACAGGAGTCTTCTCTCTTCTGGGTACTATACAACCAGCATGAATTATTTAGGAGAAAGCATCTCTCTGATAAATAATTTTTTTATGTGGGGAGATTAAATCTCATTTTTAAAAAATATAATAACAAAAGCAATTTCTCTCTCATAAGTCCTCATTTTTCACACAGTAAAGAGATCCCAGGCATCCATTTCTGTATTGATCAGCAAATAGGTCCTTGTATAGATTTAGTTCACCCAACCTTGTTTAATTTTGGATTCATTGATTCAATGCAAAGATCTAGATGAAAAGCAAGTGGGCTGTTTCCAGTGCTGGTGATGCTATTTTTAAATAAATCTAGTGCATACTAAAATAAATATGCAAAGCATTTTGTAAGTCCGTATATGGGTGGGGAAGAGCAGACCAGATGTACTAAAATATTTAACAAACTTTTTCTTGATTTCTCGAAACGCATGTTTTATTTAGTAAACAGTAGTGAAATTTAATCGGATCCAATATTTGCTCCGATGGGCTGTCCTGCGCCCGTCGCCTGGTGCGAGCAGGTACGCGGGACCTTGAGGGAACAGTCTGCACGGTGACATCGGTGCCACATTTAAATGCAAAGCTCATTAACTGTGTCTGGGATTTTTTTTTTGTTTGTTTCTTTCTTTTTTTTGTGTTCACGTTCGTTACAAGAGCAAGAGATGAAATACCCATCTAGAATTCCCTTTCATCTCCAGGCGTGCTGCTCAGATGACAAAGTTTCTCCTTTGGAATTTTATTTGATTTCAAAAGATGAGAAAGAATTAAAAGCATCTCCCGGAGGCTGGATTCACCTTACCCTATCTGGGATCCTCCGGGAGGCGGAGGCATGAACTGGCAAAGGCTCCTGGCCCCAAGGGATGGAGTTCATCCTGGGGCTGGAGCCACATCCCAGCTTTTCCTTCACCTGGGGGTGACCACCCTGCCGATGTCAGCCCGCTTTCCCGGGGAACGGCGGCCCACTCTGGGTGTACGTGCCTGTCTCCTCGAAACCCTTGGCTTTCAATCCAATCAAATTTAATTGAATTGTGGTTTTGATCACATCTGACAGCGGCAGAGATCTTGCTGATAATCAGATTCCCATGGGTGACACGGAGACGGGGGCTGGTGGAGGAGGGAGGTGGGATGGGGGCTTGTGTGCTGGTGCTGATGCTGCTTGGTGCCTACAAGACACCAGAGAAGCTACACGACAGCCAGGCTCCATCCATCATGGAGTCAGATCACGTTTTTTGGGCTAAGTGAGTTTACTTCATGTCTCAACAGGGACAGGTTGTGTTGTTTCTGGTCCAAACCCCCCGCAATTTGCTTGGCAAAGCCCCGAGGTGGTTCCATCTCGCTGCAGCTGGGGGCTGTTGGGGACCACATCCAGCATCCCCCACCAGCGCAGGTGGTACCTGGCTTGTCCTCATCCAGGGCTGGTGGGGTCCATGTGTGGATGTGGGCTCAGCCCTCCTGTGCATCTGCAATTTAATTTTTTTTTTTAACTAGTATAATGATGTGTGACAGAGAAATACAGGCCTGGTCTGAAAGCAGAGATGTGAGAAGTGGAGACATGGGATGTGGTGTAGAGGAGCAGAGACATGGGACCGTGAGACCTGGGTCCCTGCAGTAGCAGCAGAGACCCCACGGCTATAAACAACTCACCAAGGGTCAGTGAAGGACATGTAGAGCTAGAGCTAAACAAAGCTGGTTTTAGGGGTAGGAAGAACACAGAAATAGTACCTAAAATGCAGAAACGACGTGGTATAGAGTAAATTCAGATTTAATGTGGAGCTGCAGACCAGTGGAGAAAATGCAAGGTGTAAAAACGTTAGCGAACATCTAAAAATGACCCCAAGTGGATCCTAAGGTGAGGAAGAAGGAACCATTGACTTGAGCATCATATTCTTCCCACTGAGGACCCCAGATGCTGCCCGCCCACGTAACAGAGGACATGAGTTCTGGGGGACGGGGACATGTCCCCTCCTGGCTCCCACTCCCCGCTCCTGCTGCCACCTCTGCCCTGGTGGCAGGAGGGAAGGGCCATTCCTGTCACCTGTGGTGGGGTGGGGGATGCACCCCTGCAGCCTGGTAAGGAGGATGGGATGGAAGAGGGTTTCCTGTATTTAGGAGTCTTTGTACCAGAAAGCGTCACGAGCTGAGGGTGCGAAGGGTGGGCAGGTTTCCAGACGGTGTCAGTGGTCTCTGCAACAGATTCCCTTCCATCTGGTGATACCTAATCCATGAAAATTAGGGTAATTTTTCTCGCCTTTGATGAAACCAACGCTCAGATGTCTTGTTTCCACTGACTCATCCTCATCAACAATTTATATGAGGGGCTCAGGAGAAACGTTTGATGCCACCGACTCTATCAGAAGTCCCAGGAAAGGATTTTAACTGAAGCCCCCACGTCCTGAGCATTCAGGTTGTCCCAAAGGATACTAATCATCCTGCTGGAGGGAAAGGTGAAGGCATGGCTCCCGGGGGGGTTGGACACACAGGTCTCTGGAGTGAGGAATGCTCTGCTGTTCTCTCTGCGAACAATCCAGACTCCCAGGAATGCTGGAATGGAAAAAACAAAGCAAACGTGAGAAGGAAACTTTGCATTTCTGCAGGGCTTTGACTCCCAGGGGACTTGCTCCCCTCCTGTAGCTCAGCATGGATTGAGGTGTCCAGGAGTAGGTCTGTCCAGCCAAAAGGCTGGGAAAAAAGGAAAGCTGGGCAAATTCAGGTGGGAAAAGCTGTTCTCCCTTGAATGCCCCCCCCTTCTTTGGAGTGTTTTGTTCTCGCTTTGTATTTAAGGCCCCAGACTAAGAATGAAGATTGCTGGTTTCAAAGACTCCCAGTTGCTTGCCTTTCCTTGCTGATTGTTTTTCCCCACCCTTTACACCTTCTTGTCCTGGTTTGAGGGCCCAAACCATGACACTTATTCTTGTAACTTACTCCTTGAGAGTAAGTAAGTACTCCTTGCCGAAATACCCAAATCATAGGAAACAAACCCAAGATGATCTGTGCTGTGTCTCCCTGTGGCTGCAAGTCAGTGGATTTCTAGGGATTTTCAGGGGATTTCAGGTTTCAGCAGATTTCTACTACAGCGGAGGCAATCAGACTTGATCTCTGTTTCCCAAAGTTTCTGACAGTAATTGAAGGTAGCATCTCCTCTCTGTGGGCATGCAACTGTGGCTTAACGCATCTGATCTCCTTGGATGCACTTGTTTGTGTTAATTACACCAACACTTGTCAACAGCAATTCTACCACTTAGTTATTTTTTTTTTTAAACATTTTTGGGTTTTTTCCTGGTCAATTTTTAACACTTAATGCCATCCAGCCTGGCTCCAGCTGCTCAGCCTCAACTCTGCCAAACAGGCGGTACGTGGAGTGCGAATGCGTCTGTCGGCCTCAGGGGGGGACCGTGTGCCCGGGATGTCTTGAAATCCAGAGAGGCTGATCCACTGCATCCTCCTAGCCCTCAGTCTGCAAAGCTACAGTCTTCCCTTGGCCATGAAGGTGACAATGTCATCCATTGTTCCTTTGAACAAGAGTGGTGGGTCTCTTCAGACCTAAGTGTTCGGCACTGGTTTGGCCACGAAGAGTTGAGCGGTAGCTTCCCCAGGGCTCAGACTGGTGGCACTTAGGTGGAAGTGGCCAAAAGATGCTCCAGCAAGGCTTGGAGATGGAAGAGACCCATGACAGCAAGCTGCCAGGGGAGGATGGAGGGTTGTAGTTGTGGAGTGTTAAATAGAAGAGAGAGACTCCTGCAAGGACCCCACAGATGAAGTGCATTAGCTCGCTGCAGAAGACAGCAACAAGCCAAGAGACCCGAATGTCATGGCCAGAAGGATGAGAGAACCTTGCCAAGCCGTGCAGCTGTCAAACCGACCAGCGCTGAGCCTGGAGGAGACATGGGGAGTCTCGAAAGGAAACAACAAGGTCAAGAAACTGAAGTGTAAGGTGACAGCTAGAAATAGAAGGGACCAAGTGGTATTTGTATCAGAGGTATCACGGGGAAGGCATGAAGAAATCCAGCCCCGAGATACCCAGCTCCTCGTGCTCGAGCCTTTCCCCTTAAACCTGGCATAAACTGTCTTAATGGTTCTTCTCAGCTAACCGCGAGAGGGGACAGAGCAGCCGGGCACTTCCACCAGTCCACTGGTTTGGTTCAGATCACTAATGAGCTAATTAGTTGCTATGGAAATGCAATGTGGGAGAACTTTGGGAAGGAAAAATTATAGGTAATTTTTATTTGTTTGGGCCCTGTTCCTATAGCAACAGGAGAACTTGTCACTGAGTACCAGTTGGTTTCCATGGAGTTGGCTGCTAGTTCTGGGTTATTAATGCCTCCAAGCATAAAATAGTGCGACTTACCTAGTAGGATTTGTGGGTTGTCCTCCATCACGTGCACGGGAACTTTGCATCTAGCCAAACTCCTGGCCTTGCTTTTGCAGTGAAGTGAGCATGCTCCCAGAAGTTGGGCAGGAGTGTTCATCATCAACAGATATAGCGCTGGAAGGATCTATTAGATTCCCCCTCCTTTGAATTCAAGACATCCTGGAATGAATAATCCATCACTTCATAGCTTGTTCCACTTGCAGCATTGCCTGATTTTTAATTGGATTTTCTCTGGGTTCAGCTTCCAGATGCTTGGCGTTGATCTGCCTTTCTTTGCTAAATTAAAAAGTCTTTTAGCACCTGGCAGTTTTGCTGTAAAAGGACTTATTGTAATTAAGTCACTTCTCATCTCAACACAACCAGTTCTCCTGAGCAAAGCCATTTGTTTTCCCTCAGCCTCTCACTGTGAAGCGTCGCCCGTTTTTGTGCACCTCTGAACAAAAGGGATGCGGTCTCTGCTTTGCAGCTGGGCTGGAGGTCTGTCAAGGGACCTCTCCAAACTCCTTTAGAAGCTGAGCCTTGGAACCAGACCAAACACTCCTGAGCACTAAAGAGACTGGATTTGGGAGAGAGATTGGTTTTATGCTAGGTTATAATTTCCCTCCCACCAGCTAACTCCTCAGCCTTCCGAAGGTGATAATTACCCAGTAGGAGCTAAAATGTCTGTCTCCACTCCCCACTTATCAACCCATACTCCACTTTGAAGGCATCAGCCATTTCTCTCCGAAGCATCCTGACCAATTCCCGCAGCCATGCGAACCTTGGAGTACGTCCGGGCAGCCTCCATTGGCTTTGAAGGTGGTACAACAGCTACCACCTCTCCCCAGGGAGAGGGATCTCGTTCCAGCTTTGAAGGCAAATAAGGTGATCAGCGTGTGGATAAACCTTTAATGATATTTGGCTGAGTGCACCGCGCGGTCGGAAGGGAGGCACGAAGCAAACCAGCTAGCAAAGGGCAGCAACTCATAACCAGCCCTTCTTCAAGCCTCTTGGCAAGCTTTGCTCCTGGCCTCGTGGCTCCGCATGCTGAGCTCACAGCTGCTCCTTCACCGTTGGGGAGGCACAACCCAAATGCCTCAAAATGAGGGTGCAGAGGAGGACGGAGGATGAGTCTGAGATGAGGGCTGGCCGCGCAGTTGGGAGGAGAGTCGAGGTCTGGCTGGAAAACCTGGAGAAGCCAAACCTTCAAGGTGGAAGAAAAACTTCATGGGAGAGTTCCTGTATCTCCTTAGTGCCTCTTGAATTACTGATCAATCGTGTTAGGGATCCCTCTGCAAAAGCTGTGTTTGTCCTTTCACGCGTTTCTTTCCAACAGTGGTGCCCATGGGGGGAGAGGCTTGGGAAATGCTGTATTTAGGCAACCGGTGATGTTGGCTTTAGCATCGAGACCGGCTGTTGGATGGAGAGTGTCACCTGGGTGAAGGGGGCACATCCAGCACACCAGAAACCCAGCTCCAGCTTGGGAATCCAGCACGGGGACGCAGAAGATGAGAGCAGTAGGTGCCCAGGACCTGATGGGCGATGCACTGCGTGGTCCCTGCCCCGGGGGCAGCTGCTGGGGTCTTTCTGCCTATATCAATGTCTTGGCTATAAATAACAGTGATGTTCTTCGTGGTCATCTCCAACCCAGCTGCAGCCCGTGACTCACGGGGCTTCCTGTCCGCAGCAACGCTACAGGCTGACTCACGGCTATGGAGGAATGTTTCATCCTGACCCCGCAGCCCTTTGATTTCGCCAAACGCCATCGCGTATTTGCGAATGAGAGGTCTCCATTTCAGAGCTGTGAAATCTGGCTGGCATCCTGCAAAGACACATGGCAGATGGTGCTTCATCCCTAGCTTCACCTGGTTCTCCTCCTCTCCTTCCTTCCCTCGTAGCTGGCAAGAAATGCTTCCTGGCTTGGTTTGATCTGCAGCTCTCCCAAGTAGGGCTTTGCTTCTCCTGTGCTGTTAGAGACTCTTGTGAAATCAGCTTTTTCCTACTTAATGTCCCAGCCTTCCTGAGCCACAGCTCCGCACCAGAGCAGGCATGTGGTCTCATCAAGGTGTGGGAAGGCAGCTGATATGGGCCTTATTCGGCCATCCATAAGCTATTTGAAGCAGTATCTACGGGGGTGTCTGAGTGTGGAAAGTACCCAGCACCTGGGAGGAGTGAGACCAGCCTTTGGGAGATGGCTATGAGTGGTGGCACTGGTGGCACTGGAGCTATGCTGCTTTGCTCTGAGCATCTGGCACCGTCATGGCAGAGGAGGGGAAGGGATGACACATCCCACGTCACAAGTTAAGGCTGGGTGCCAGCTGAGAGCGCCCTGCCGGACCCCTCGGGGATGTGATTGTCCTGTCGTGTCTGCAGGTTTCCTCCGGTCCATGTCCATGCTCTGAGGGGATGTGGTGGAGCCACGTTGGAGGGGTGTGACGGGAAAGGTGCTCCTGGCCGGCAAGTCCACTGGTGGTGTGGCTGGAGTGCTGTGGTGAGCACTGGAGATACTGCCCAGCTCCGCGGTGAGGGTGGTGGGAGGAGGAAGCAGTGTCTGGTTTTATGACACACAAGCACATGCTTTTGATTTGAGTAACCTTCTCCTGACAGAGTTGGGAGCCTTCTGCTGCACCCTGCACTCCCAGGGAGGTCAGCGGGAGAGCCATGGGGCTGAGGACCTTGTCTTGTACCTGTCCGTGAGAGCTGGCAGTGGTGGGACAGGCCTGGGTGGCTTCTCCTTGTCACCCAGCATCTCTGCACAGGCAGGTTGGGTTGTTCTCCACAAAGTAGGTGAGACCTGGGTACGATGTTGTCTCAACCTCCTCCTCCAGGTTTCTGCTCTCCCAAGCCCTTTGGGATGCTTTTGGCTAGCCTTGTTGGGGGGATTGCTATTGGAGAGATGTCTTGGTGAGCTTGTGGTAAAAGCTGAGGTCCTCCCTGATACTTACACCAGGATTTGTCCATACTGTAAGGGTCTAAGAAGCTTGGACTTGGAACGTGCTACATCCATACAGAGCTCTGGTTACGCACTGCTTGGCCCAGCAGCAGCTCAGGAAGGGGCAGAGAGCAGCATTTGTCCAAAAACCTCCCATGCAACCTCACAGCTTCAGTCTAAAATAAAACTACAGAGTGTAAAGGCATATTGTAATGGCAAATACTGGAGCTATTTAGGAGCAAGCCCAGGTTTGATTAGTCCCAGATGAGAAAGCCCTTTTTTCTCAAGAAATGGCCATAGCAGACCCTAACACTGCAAAGCAGAGAGCAAAAGGATGTTGAGAGCTGAAGGACTCGTTGGCAGCCTCTTTTCCTCTGCTGACTGTGGCGAAGAGGAGGCTGTGTCTCCCAAGGGGTGTATCTTCTGCAGCCTCCTGTCCACTCCCTGCCCACTGACAGCCTTGCCTCGCTAGGAACATGTCTTTCCAGGTGAGCACGGGAAGGTGTTTCCTGTGGAGCCACTAACCAGCAGTTGAACAAGCGTTGCTGGCTCAAATGCAGGTTTTCCTACTTCCCTAGCCCTTTCCCTGCTCTTGATCTGTCCACGGGGAAACATCTTCTCCAAGCTGCTGATGTTCCCTGGCTCCTCACCCACGGGAGGAGTGGACACGTGGTGGTCGGCTCTGGCTTCTGGCAGAAGAGGGTGGTGAGGGCTGGCTCTGAAGAGGTGAGATCTTTCACTGTCAGTGCGTTGGAGGTAGGAGCAAGAGGAGCCATCTTCAGGGTGTTGAGAAAGAAAAATCTGAGTGAGTGTGAGTCCATGCGGATGAGTCGGGATGTGGAGGGTAAGTGCGTGTGGCTGCTCCAGCTGTGCTTCACCTCCCACAATGGTTCAGGAGGCTCCTTGATTGCCAGGAAGGGGCATATGGATGTCCAAAGGGGTGATCTCCCGCAGTCAATGACTGCCAGACATGTCCCAGAGGCTCAGGGGACAAACCAGCCATCTCCCATGGGACCTGGAAGGGCTGGGAAGAAATCTGGGCATTTTTCTCCAGGGCAGGGCTCCTGGTCTGCCCCCAAGGGCAAAGGGAAGAATGGATGTGGTGGCCTGGGGATTATCTTGGTGTTTGAAGGGACTTGGGGTGGTTTCCTGGTCTACCTTGGGGCGCAGCAACGTGCTCCAGCCCCCGAGCAGGGCTTTTCTTTCCCAATTGGGCAACAAGGTGAGAGCGGACGCCTGCTTTTGGGGGAACCGTTTCTGCAAAGGTTTTCCCTTGCTCTGCCTGTCCCCAGCTCACCAGCAGCTTTGCTGTGCCCAGTCCTGGGGGCTGTTCGCAAGCATGCAGGGCGATCTCTGGTGGGGCTCCCTGGGTTTTCGGTCACCACCAACAGGGATTTTCTACTCTGTGTAGGGATAAGTCATTTTGCGTCTCCTATAACCTGCAGGGCAGGTTGTCCCAGGGCTAGTGGCTCCCTGCAGATCCCAGCCACTGCGTCTGTGCCAATGAGGTGCTCACGGTGGCCGGGGTCGAGGAGTGCGGCCGCAAGGATCTGACTCTGGGAAGGACCCACGGGGCCGTGTCCCTTCTCTAGGACACCCTGCTCAGTTCTCCTTTCTACATTCTGTTTAAACTTTCATCAGCTCCTGCAACAGAACAAACATCCTCCTGTAAATGATCTGCACAGATGGGGCTTTATTTGAACAAGCTGCTGTGCCCCAGCCGCAGAGGATTGTACAGCGGGGTGCTGGGGTGGGGGCACCTCGCCCAGCCGTTCCCTGGGCTTTTCCCGTGGCCAGGAGATGCCTGGGATCGCCAGATCTCGTGACCGGTGCTTGGAGCTGGGGAGGTCCAGGAAGTTTGATTCTGTCATGGGAGAGACATGAGAAAATTGGTCTCGTGGTGGTGGACACCCTGATGGAGGTGGGGCAGGAGGGAGGGAGAAGGTTCTTGTTCCTCTCTGGGGTGCTTCTTGCCTCCTCTTGAGCTGCTCCGTCCTCCGTGATCAGAGCTGCTGAAACAGGAAAATGTTAAAATGCTGGCAAAGGTCTCACCTGGAAAAACTCAAAGCAAACAGGCGTCTGGTTTCCCAAGCAAAACAGCTCCATTTGGAAGCCCTAAAGTGCTTTGACACCCTTGAAGTTTTTTTCTCCCTCTCCTAATTATTGACTGACTTTGTGCTGAATTGGCTCCTGTTTTCCCAGAACCTCATTTTTCAGGTGAATCACCACTAGCTGATGTTTTTTGCTGCTCTGACTTCAGCAGTGGGCCGCGGGGGCTCGCAGTGGCCATGGCAGAGGGAAGACGGGGCGACTTCCCAACCTCCTTAGTGCTGGGTCCAATTCATTAAGAGGAAAAACCCGGAGGAAGAGGAGGAAGAGGAGGTGTGCTATCCTTGCATGTCCCATGATTTACCACCAGCCGGACCAGTGAGCTGGGGCTGGTCTGGGGACTGGGGGCTGCCCAGAGGACAGGAGCCCTTTGCTCACCGAAGGCAGGCAGGACCCAGAGCTCTGCATATTACCTACCCCTTCCTCACCCAGGGAGTGCATTTTGGGGGACAAACTGGAAACACGGGGCTCTGTCCTGAGCCTTTTCCCAACTGAGCAGCAGAGCTGAGCCTGGACAGCTGGAAGGGAGGGAGGAAGGCATCTGCCCCCGGCTGTGTCTGCTGGCTGCGGGTGATGGATGTCACCAAGCCGGGCAGCTCTATATATTTATAAACCATAGCAGAGCAGCACAGCACTTACCAGCCTCAGAGACTTCCATCTACCTGGCAGCCAGACCCGAACCTGCGCTGCCCTCTGCCCTGGCCTCGACTCTGCTTCGCCGCCGGCAGCCGGGGCTGCTCTTATTTTTAATAGAGCATTTCTGGATTACAGCAAGTGACAGGAGAATGATTTGTGATGTGTCAGGTTTCCTGCCCTTTCTCTTATAGCCCAGGCTTATAAAAATATGCTCCCGCTGGGATTGCTTTGGTTCCATCGTTGTTGGCCAGCTCAAATCCCTCCTTATTATTTGTATTAAGGAAGTGCTTGGGGGCTTCGGAGAACTTGTGGTACCAGTGCCCAGCAAAGGCCAGTCCCTGCTGCGGCTCTGGGATGAGGAGGCTGATTTCCAGCCCTGGGGAGATGAAGGGAGGTGCCCTGGGATGTGCAGGCAGGGAAGGGTTCCCCCCGATACCACTGGAGGTGAGACCCTGGCCATCACACAGGCCGGTTTTGCAAAGACTCATCTCCTATATACCCTGCGTGCGCTTTGCCTTGTACTTCGAGGTCTTGATCTTGCCGCCTTTATGAAAATCCCCTGCTCAACGGGGAATCTGTTGGCTTCGGTGCGTGGGTGTGAAGCTGTTTTCGGCAGGGGCTGCCGTCTCGGCGCAGTGGGCGCAGGGCCAGGGGAGCTGGGAGCCGCCACGGCCCCGGCTGCCTCCCTGCACGGTGCGGCGTGGAGCCGGGGCTGATCCGCGGCGCCAAGATCCTGATGACATCAAATGAGCAATTAACTGAGGCTGATGAAAGCATCTGAGGGAAGAGTTCTCTTGCAGAAAGCAGCACAGATCGTACCTGCTGTTCCCCACCACCCCGGCGTGCCGTGCTCTGCCTCCCCATGGCTTCTCCCCTCTCCAGGAAATCTCAAACAGCTTTACAGCCATCGCCAAATTAAGCTTTTTCTGGGAAATCAAGGCTGTCTCCACTTCCCAGACAGGGAAACAGGAAGACAGGATGAGATGAAGCGGTTCACCCAAGCCCGTGCAAAACCTCTGCAGCAGAACTGAGTCCCAGCCTGAAATCCTCCTGCTAATCTCTGCTTTACTGAAGAGCACTGGGGGATTTTTAGAGGTCCTCTTCAGGTTACTCATTCATTTTACTCTCCTTAGTTCCTCTCCACCTTGGCAGAGTCGATTTCCTTTATTAGCTCTAGACTTCCACTGTGGTGACAAAGCTCCTAGAAGATCCCTTCGCTCTGCAGGCCCCGCTCTTAAAAACCAAGTTGAAGCATCCTTAGCTTGTGCGAGTGGATGCAACTCTATTTCCTAGTGCTAGAGGTGCCAGTTCGGCCCTTTGAGAGCACTTCAAGCACTTACACTCCAGCTTTTGAGAGTTACGGCACAGATCTCACCGAGAGCTGAGCATTTCCAGGACCTTCAGGGGGACAGAAGCAAGGGAGGAAGTGCAGAGGATGCCATCAACCCCCTGGGGTATGCAAGGAGAGGAGAAGACCCCTTGCAGGGTGGGAGAGCTGGGCTGAGCCGGCTCTAGCGACCATCCCGAACAGGTTGGATCTGTTGATTGCTGGCTGCAGTCCCACGCCGCGCTGGGGGCTGGACCGCCAAGCTGGAAGGAGCCCAGAGAGAGAAAATTGGCTGGCACAGGAACCGGTGAGAAGTAAAGCGCTTGTTGCTTGGGCAGGAAATTGCTGTGTCTCCCAGAGCTGGTGTCTCTGCTAAAGATCCCCCTCATCCAGGGATGGCACGGGCAGCTCTGCGTTACCCACACACGACCTGCAAAACCACAGCTCAAAACCACGGGGGAAATGCATGTCCTGACTGTTGCCACCGGCATGGGGACTGTGCTGCCGCGTCCCAGCATGGCACAGCTCCCAGGTCAGCTCCCGGTGCCTCCACCCTGGCAAGCATGGGCTCTCGGTGCAGGGCAGCATCCTTTCTTGCTGGGTGGAACCCTGCGTGGCCCCGCGGCAGCATTTTGGGTGGCCGAGACCCTTCTGCAACAGCCGGACTTGGGTTTGGGTCTGATCCTGGCCCGGCGAAGCTCTGCGAATGCAGCGCTGCTGGGTTGGAGCCAGCAAAGCCGGGGCTGGAATTATACCTTTCCCCACAGAGGGAGATGGTCAGAGACCGAGACGTGCACGGGCAACAGCTCTCTTCTGCGCAGACGCTGCCGTGAGTCCCCAAGCCAAGCGGTGACAGGAGCTGCTCACCCGGCAGAAGCCACCGGCTTGTGGCATGAACACGGCGCTCAGCCTCCCAAAAAGCACTGGGGAGCGCAAAACCCTGCATGCTGCAGGCACGACACGGACGAATGCGGTGGGTTGTTGGTCAGCATTGAGAAAGACGTGTATAAGCCACGGCAGGGTGGGGAAAAAATACAGGGTCTTGTTTGAGACCCACAGTTGTGAGCAGCCGGCACCCATCCGGTCTCCCCCCGCTGTTCCCAGAACCAGGCAGGTAGGGAAAAACCTCCACTCCATTCAAAATGGGGAAACCGAGGCACGGCCATGTGCTGAAAGTCATGCCAGGAGTTAACCTGAAGTGCTTGGAGTCCCTTGGCTTGCGTTCCCTGCTTTCTTCTCCCTCCTTCTCCAGACAAAGGGGGCCAGGCACAACGTGCAGCCCCTTCTTCAGAAAGAAAACTGATCGCTTCGTGTTCGTAACCGGGGTATGCGGCAAAAACATTTGCAAGATGGAAAGGGGCTGGAGAGGCTGGTTTCCAGGAGAGGCTCTTGGAAGCTGAAGGACTCAGAAATGCCAAAAAAATCCAATGGCTGTAGCAAATCTAGAGATCCAGCAGGTTCGAAGCCGCAGAGGTGTGTGTTTTTCCAAGGGGTTGGAAGGGGGTTCGGGCAGGGGGGGCGAGATATCTCTGGCAGTTATAACATCCCTCTAAGAAACTGGGCACCAGTCTGAAGGAAATTGGGGCCCCAAACCAGCTTTCACCCCCCCTGATTAAGCAGGAGAGGAAAATAATAAAAGCACAGTGTCCCGCCAAATATAATTACCAGAAAAAAAAGGAAATTTTTCAAAGTTTGGATCCTCAGCAAGGATGTTTTATTCATGGCCCGGCAGGAAAGTGCTGGTGGTGCCATTAATTATGGAGCTGCCAGGTGCTGCGCCTGCTCCGGTGAGCTCGGCTCGGCTTTATCATCCTGACACCCGGCGCAGGGAATTGGGGTGTCTTGGGGAGCCTGTGGGGCCAAGACGCCATCTGGGGGTCACCCACCGGCGTGAGCCCCTCTTCTTCACCATGCAACCATCCACGATGCCGGATGTCCTCGGCTGTCCGGCGGGTCCCGCCGCCCCGCGCCACGCTCAGGGGATGAGCATCGCCCTGCCAAAAAAGCGGAGGCGGCGGCGACGGCGAGGGTGGACGCCCGCCAGCCGAGCAGCCGCAGCGGATCACCGCCCTCCCCGCCGGCAGACGCCGAGCAGATCTTGGCAGCCGGCGGTGAAGCAGCGCAAGTTCACGGCTTGGTCAGAGGCCCAAAATGATGATACGAAAAAAGCACATTCGAAGCGCACCTAACGCGCTCGGCGGCGCCAGGACAAGCCGGGGAGGCTGGGGCTGGCCTCTGCCCAGCTCCTCCGTGTGGGATGAGGGTGGTTGCAACTGTTCCTGGGCTTGGTGCACCCCCAGGAGCGGTTGACAGCTCTGAATGTTTCCTCTTCTAGGAAATTTCCCCAGTAACTTTCCAGAGAGGTAATAAAATATTTGGTGTTAAGTAAACTAAAGCAGGTGCAAGAACAACACACGAGGAAAAAGGGACCTGCCAAGGGTCCCTGTGGGAGGTGGCCGCAGCTTCCAGACATGGGAAGGAGAGGGACCAGCCTGGGAAGACAGGGCTGACCCTGTGGCAGGACAGTCCAGTGCCTGGGCAGCTGTGAGAAGGTGGCCTTCAAAACACAAAGCGTCACGCCTACAAAATTGCCACGAAAGCAACTTCTCAAAAAATCTCTTTGAAAGGCAAAAGCGGCGAAACAAGGGTGGAAAGTGGGACAATGACCTGGGGGTAGAAGAAGAGGGCGACCGGCGGCATCGTTAGCTTGGTTGGCACCCCGGGGTGCTGGTGCAGACCCGGGCCAGGCAACCGGTTGGTGGCATCGCATGGAGAGCGGCGTCTTTTGTGTCTGCGGCACCTGAAAAGGCAGGCGACAAAGCAGGAGACACTTTGAAAGGGCAGGAGCATCCTCAGAGGAGCAAACGCTGGATTAATGAGGGAAACAACCTCTGGCTGCCTGGCAAGGAGGGAGCGTTAGACAGCGGGTGGCCCATGGTGCTGAGCGGTGTCCTGGGGACCTGTGGGGCTCCCCACTGCCACCTGCAATTCGGGGAGCTGGATGCGGTGACAGGGGACGGTCCTGCCCTGCTCTCCTGGGAGGCTGCTGGGACCAAGCGCTGCATTAACCCGTCTCTTTTAATCAAGGTAACGCTCACTTGCGCCCAGGCCCAGGCGGTGTCACGGGGGAGGATTAATCGCCGAGCCGCGGTCCTGGCACACCAAAACCCGACGACGGTGACAGCCTGGGCTCAGGCGGCCCCACTCATCTGCGCTTCCTAATGAGGACAGCACTTCGGTTTTGGAGGAGATGCAGCGAGCAAAGGGAAGTCAAAGGAGCTGCCTGAGCGCTCCCGGCTCCCGTTCCCAGCCCCGAACCACTCCTGGCCCCGCTACCCCGCTCCGCCAAACCCTTAGTGGAGCTCTAAGAGCAGATAATGTGTCTAAAGGGGTTTTTTTCTGGAGGATCCCACCCTGCAGGCAAGGGGCTCATAACCCCCAAAGTGCAGAGGGACCCAGAGCGTCTTCCCTGGGGTAGGCTGGGCTGCACAATCAGGGAACCAGCATCAGCTACCCTAGGGGATGCAATTAGCTTAATTGCTTGTGAGTATTTGAGGGAAGATGGTGTACTCTACCCAGCTGAGCCTGAGGAGAGGCATGGCATCCTCCTCCCCAGCCTGCTGGGTTATATGCAGGAGGAAACAAGCAGGGTGAGCTGGATGCTGGAGGAGGAGGAGGGCAGCTGCCTGGTGTGGAGTTTTACGGTGGAATGAGTTGTGCCAGTGCTCAGCCCCTGGGGTGCCTCCCTGGCTCCTGCATGGGGAGGGTGTTTCTCAGCGTAGCATCGTCAGGGGAGGTGGCGTGGGCCAGTCTGCCACCGCAGCAGGGCTGGGCTGGCTCCCAGGCACGTCGGCTCCATCTGCTCCTGCAGAAGAGCCCTCCTGTTCCGCCTCCGCAGCCAGCCAAAGGTAACTCGTAACCCTTGCTCGGAGCTGGCTCCATGCAAAGCCATATGCTCTATAAAAAGCCACGCTCCCTGGGAAGATCCCCCCTCTATTAAGGTTTTTTAGAGACACCTGATGTTGAGCAAACCTCCCCTGTAGCCTGGGGTGGATGCTTTTGGAAAGAGCATCTGGGAAGACAGTGTTTATTCGGGGCGGGGGGGGAAAGGGTTTGTCCATGGGGGCAGATGGGCAGGGACCTGCACCTCGCTGCCTGCCCTGAGCAGGGTTAATTAGTGGCAGCCCTTGTCTGTCTTGCTCTGAACGTGTCAGTCCCTGAAACTTTAATGCCTTTACGCTGGTCCTTCAATTATTAAGCGTGGAGGTAATGGAGAAGCTGGGCTGGGAGAGGTGGCTGGGCTCAGCCCCCATGCATGGGTGCAATCCTGCATCCCGGGCACGCCGGGGGCTGCAGCGTGGCTCTGAGCACCCGCGGCTGCTGTGCTGCTTCATTCAGCTCAGACATTGCCTCTGCCCTCCCCAGCTTGCTTTGTGTCCATCCTTGGTGCTTTTGGGAATCTCTCCCCAGCACGTTCCTGCTCTGCAGGGACCATGGAGGGTCCGGGTATCTCTTACTCTCTGCTCATGATGTGTTTTTCTTGTTAAATTTGCCAGAGGGAATTGATGCTCTCAAGGAGCTGAAGGAGGAGATGACTGCGAGCCCTCTGAATTGATGTCCGTGACTCGGTTGTCTGTAATTTGGGGGAGACCTGTGAGCTGCATGGCTGTTTCCAGGGTCCTCTCCCTAAGGTACAAACGATGTCCAATGGAGGTGGAGGGGAACAAGCTCCCTGGGGAAAAGCGAGTGTGCTCAGTGCTGAGATGGGGCTTGTCCGCAGTCACGATCAGAGCCTGGTGGTGCTGGGGAAGAGCCTCCCTCTAGCACTGCATTTGCCAAAAAACTGTAAAACTCTTGTGCTAACAGGGTAATTAATTAATTGCAGCTCATTAGAGGAATCACAATCCCATTAGTACTTTTGGATCATGGTTGGGGGGAGAAGCTGATCCTCAGAGGATGTGAGCGAGGGCACTGCAGGCTGCTGAGCGCTGCTGTTTGCACGGGGAAACCAGGGGTGTTTTGGGGCTGATTTGTGGAGATGGGGTCAGGCTCAGCCAGCCCCTCTTGGGAACTCCCAAAGGATGGCCTTTTGCTTCTAGGGAAACTGCTCCTGTATTCCCAAAACAGAAACGCCAGCACCGGTGTTTTCTCAGCTCCCAGGAGTTTGTGCTGGATATCATTGTGGTCTGTCCTGCCACCCTCTGCCTATGTCCCTTTTTGGAGATGGCTTGTGATAACCTGAATTATGTGGCAATGGATCAGGGGAATGGACTGAGCCCATGTTGGATAGGTCGTGGGGTCCCTGGCTCTCTGCTCTCTCCAGGAGAAAATCCTCCCTCCTGCCCCACTTCTCCCCTTGAAATCCCATTAACGCTTCCTTTATTCCTTACTTTGCATTGCTGTCACTCGCTGGTCGCTCATTTCTTTGATCCCTTTAATTTATTATTTTTATTTCAAAGAATTTTTTTCTATTTTTTTTTTAAAAAAAGGCTCCATCGGCTACGCTAGGTGAGCGTGGATGTCACTGAATAAATATAGTGATGGGACGTGCTGATCAAAGCGCACCAGCCTTGGGGTGTAGCGCTTGTCCTCTGTGCGCTTGGGCCGTTTCCCACCTCCTCCTCTTCCTCCTCCTCCTCCTCCTCCTCCTCCTCCTCCCTGCCAGGACATGGAGGAGTACTAGGGCCTGCCACGAGTCCAGATAAATTGCTCCAGACCTTAAACCCTGGCTGGAACAAACACCAAGTTTCCCCAATTTCCATTCCCTGAGCCTGATGCTCAGGATCTGGGCGTTTCTGTAAATGCAGCAACACACCTCATGAATAAAGATTAAGTTGATTAAAGAGGAAAACCCAGAGCAAGGCAGAATAAAAGTGATTTGCAGAGATTAGATGCTCTGGCACATCAGGAGTTCCCTAAAGGGCTGAGCTAACATGTTCAAGCATAAGAGCTTTAAGCCCTCTTCCCTGTTTTGTAACTAATGGCTTTGGGTCGGGATGACTAACTCTCCCATTTGATAATTGTCCCCGTGGGATACCGGTGAGATTTCATGCACCGAAGTACCTGCCTGGTCCAGAGGCCAATATCTCCTGCCATAACCCACTTTGTGCAGTTACGCAAAACTGCTCTGCCAGCAAGATGCTCCCTTTGCAGCGGCCAGATGTTGGGGAGATGGAGCAAAGGATGGGTATGAGCCTTGTACCCCAGCAGGCACAGCCTCTTCCATCCTCCTGCATCCCAAAGCCAGGGCATCCCTTGCTATCAGGTGCCCAAAACCCAGATTTTCATGAATGAGCCTAAGGATAAAAATTTAAAAAAAAAAAAAAAAAAACCAAAACACAAACTTTTCTTCTTATTTGCAAAAGGGAGGCTGAAAAGAAAGCACCTCCAAACGATGCCTCAGTAGACAGTGTTGTGTCCCAAGTCTCTTGCGCAGCCAAGGCGAATTGCCCAACTCCTCTTGCCATGCACCAAGCCTTGAGGGCTGCCAGTGTCACAACCTGAGCTTTCCACCCACCACACAAAAGCAAAGGTACATCCTCCCTTACAGTTGGGAAAAAACCCCCCAAAATAACCCAGTCTTTTCTTTTCCCAGGGTATGTTCTTCCCTGGATAGCCCCAAGGTCCAAAGCACCGCCTGGCTCAGAAACCTGCCCGCTCATTGCACGCCTGGGGCGAGTGCCCCGGCATACGCTGGGAAATGGGTGCTGTGTAGTATTTAACGAAGCAGCAGGGAAAGGAATGTGCATACGTAATCTACAAAATCCTTTGTCCGGGATTTACAGGGGTAGATATAAGGGCAGAATCCAGCCCGCTTCTTTTTTAATGACGCAATATCTGTCTTCATCAGAATTTATTATTTGCTCTCAGGTCTGCAGTGACGTCTCTATTCTGGGCCAGGACCTCGTCTTGTTAAGTCCTGTTTGAATGAGCAAGGCCGTTCCTGTACCCGAGAAATTACAAAGTAATTGACCTTTTAATTCTGGCCTGAAAATGCGATGCTTTCTACGCTGCGTTTTTTCCTTCCCTAATTTTTTCCTCTCTACAGATGCTGTCACTGAGCTAACGCTGGCTGCACCCAGCTGGGAAACTGGCCTGGGGGACATGTGTGCCTGTCCAGGACCTCCGTGTGCCCGGACATGTGGGAAAGCCCACCCTGAGGTGGGGCACGCCTGGAGTGGAGCACCCTCAGTGCTGTCGGAAGGAGGCAGCTACAGAGCAAGATGCCAGCAGCAGTAGGGGGCAGAAAATTGAGCTAATTTTAAGATTTCCATGATAGATTTCCGAATTGGATTACATGACATGGTTGCTGGTGATGGCAGGGTCTGGAGTCGATGATTCAGGGTCCTCTTCCCTCCTGCCTGTCCCTGCGTGACCTGGGAGCCGTGAGCCCTGTTGTAGTATTTTTTTTGTGCGAGCCAAATTCCATCATGGGTAATTACACTCCAGCTCTTCAAATTCCTTGGGGAGCATTGATGCAATTTGCTAGTCCTCTCCCTGCCAAAGGAGTCTCAGGTTGCTGGGAGTGCTACAGCCCAGAGGTGGCCGCGTTGCAGCCGTGTGAGCGCCTGAGCCTGCAAGACGCTTGCAGGAGCTCATGCTGGTGGGCTGGTTCGCCGCCTGGTTGCTTATCAAACTAAAACGACTGGTTTGCTCCAAGTTTCCGGGTGGTGATGGGAGAAGGGAGGCTAAAAGTGTGTATTTGGGCTGGATGTGCTGCCTGTGTAGGTTGGGACAGTTGTGCTCGGCCGCTGGAGGATGCAGCTGGTGTTTTGGGAAAGTGGCAAAAGGTTTGAATCCAACCAGAAATGCAGCTGGTGGAGCAGGAACTCCTGCCTGCTCCGCTTGCTTCTCCCCGCAGTCACAACCATTCGCCCTGAGCAGTTGTATCCAGCACCGTATTTTGGCAGAAATTACTAGCCCATCAATCCAGGCGCCTATTTCTTTTCCCCTGCGGCTTCAGAAAGCAATAAGTCCGCAGCAATACAAATACTGAAATGCTGCGTGTGGGGGATTAGTGACTTGGCAATTAAGATATTTGACCTACATCTTGTTGAGTACCAGCAAGGTCAGATAGAGCCGTGCTTCTTCCCAAAACTTTTGCCCAAAGGAATTTTATTAATGTGACTGACTACTCCTATTTGAACAGGCTGTTTGTCTCCTACTGAATAGGAAGGGCAAGGCTTGGGGATGGGGGCCGGGAGGCTGTGTGAAGGCTGTGCCCCTCAGCTGTGATTTTTGGGGGGTGCCAGGAGTGGTTTCCGGAGGCAGGTAGGTGATCTCAGCCTGAGATGGCACAAACACCCTTGAATATTTACAGGACTCTTCCGACAAACACGGCAGAGAACAAGCATTTCCTTTTGTTCCTGTGATTGTACGTGCTGAGAATCCTCGTCCAAACAAACGAGCAGGTTTTTCTTCCAGCAAACATCACAGATCTCTTTCTCCCCCCCCCGCTCCTTCTCCTTTTCACATGTGGTTCACTCTGTTCTGCAAACAATGTTCTTTTTAAGCCCGGGCAGAAAACTCTATCTGTCTTCAGAGCATGATGTGACGGCAGAAACCAGTGGTGTCCGCTTGGCAATGAGATTAAGCGGAAGTCATTTCTAAAGGTCCTCTCATCCCAAAGCCAAGGGAGGGGGGGACAAAAACAACCCCCCAGCACTGCTTGATCCGGATGGCTGGGCATGCAGCTGGGCTTGCAGGGAGAGCAGTCAGAAGGTTCATGGACACCCTCCGGTCTGAGATCTGGCACAAACCCTCCTTGGTTTTGAACGGCAGTGAGGGGCTAACAGGGCTGGAGGATGATGGTGAATTTAGTCCCTTGGACCATGGAATGTTGGCTGTTCTCCCAAAGGCTCCTATAGCTTGCAGACCACCACGGCTGAGGAAGGGTTTTTGGCCTGGTTTGGGCTGAGGTTTTCGGTATAGCCAGGGTCCTGTATTGTGGCTGGGTCCAGCAGCTCTGCCTACGGTTCCTGCCATCGGACAAGTGTCTCCTCTGATCCTACCTGCTCCAGGCAGGGCTGCTGGAACACCAAGCTGCGGCAGCCTGATGGGGACCACGATTTTGGGGGTGATTTTTGGAGTCTCCATCTCCCGCAGCTGAGTATCAGAGGCCGTTGGCATCTGCTTAAATAAGCACGGAGGTGGCTGCAGCCTTCCGTGGGCTGTGATTCTGGCAAAGGGCTGTGCAAAATCCATGTGGCTGGTCTGGGGGTTGCTGGTGGCTCCAGCACCCTGAAATCCCAGTGCTCCTTCTCCTGCCTAGTGAGCAGGCAGATGCTCAAGGGTTTTGTCTTGGAGGAGGAGAAGCCCAGGCCATCGTTGCTCCCTACTGATGCTCAAACTGGAGCCTAAGAACCCAGTGGAGATCCTCACCTCCTGATAAAAACCTGCCCCTGGCGTTTTACCTGTCCAATCCAGGAGCACAAGTGTTTGCCAAGAGACTTGAGTAACAGGTTTACCCAACAGGAATGATGTTGGATTTTGGCAGAGGGAAACGCAAACCAACAGGCTTGAAGAGACCCCCCCCTTCCCCCTGGCTCTGTCATCCAGGATGGAAGTCAAGTCACTCGTTCATCTTCTCTATGCTGAAGGGCTCCTGCATCCCTTTTGCTGCTTTCCAGTGGGATGATGGGGCCCCAAAAGGTGTGAAGCTGGGGTGAGAAATTCCCAATTGCTGCTGTGGGCTCACCTTAGTGAAGGTCATCACTGCTCTATTTGCAATTGCGCTGTCTGCTCAGGTCCTGCTGGGCTTTCCTTGCCTCCCCGGGCTCACTCCAGGTGGGTTTTGATAGAGTGTTTTTATTGAGTTGCACTGGCCTTGGAGTCCAATGGCAAGTGTCTCTTGCAGAGCCATAAATGTCTTCAGGGCTACCAGCTTGCGAGCCAGCAGGGAGTGGGGAATTGCTGAGTTTGGGTATATTTGTCATTAGAGAGAAAACAGTTCTTCAGGTTCCTCCCTGAGCAATGCACGACTTAAAAAAAAAAAAGGAAACAAAAAACCTCCCCAACAACATACACACCAGCGTGGGGCTCAAAAGAAAAAGCATATTTTTTTTTCATTCAACATATTTTCCTGTATCTGCGCTCTGATTTTCTTTAGAAAATGAACTTCTGGCTAAACCTATTCAATCTCACAAAGCATTTCAATTTTGACAGGAGTGCATATTCCGGAGGAACGTGGTTCCATCAGAGTTTCTCCAGCCAACTCTAATCCCAAATGCCTTGCTGTGACTAAACCTCATTTCTATGTTAAGTACCTTAGCTTGCCTGTAAGGGCCAGGTAAAATCTCAATCAGTCAAAAAGCCTCCCTGCAGCTGCCCTGTTAAACATCGGGGGTTTAAAAAAATTTTCTTTTTTTTCTTTAATGGAGCAGAGGTGGAAGGATCACCTGGGGAGAGGCACAGTTTGATCCCTGATAGACCAACCCTAAAGTTTACACTGGGGAGCTTCCTTACATCAAGGGAGATGAGGGGACTTGGGGGTCCTGCTCCCTTGGGGCTGAGCTCTGGGAAGCCCTTTGATGTTTTGCTTTTTATTATCCAGCATCCAGAATGGAGGGAAAAAGAGGAAAAAGTCAGAAAGTCCTAAAGAAGCGTCTGTGATGAGAAGCGCAGAGTGCCTGGCACGGCGGGCAGCCCCAGCGTGCTGGCTGCACTCCGTAGGGAAGGAAATATATACATTTCTCCTCTCTCATGTGCATATATACCTGTTGAGAGCCAAACTACCAGCCCAGTGGGGCTGCGTTTAAGGCACGGGCTGCTGTAGCAGAGGGAGGACTTTCCTCTTCTCCCAGGGACCTGGATGACACCTTCTCTGGGCACTACACCTCGTCTCCACAATGCTCCTTGCTTCCCACGCTGTCCCCGTTCAAGGTGCACGTGCAAGCCACGTAAGGCAGGAGGGTGAGGTCCCCTCTGAAAAGGAGGAATGTAGGAAGATTCCCCAGCAGCTCCGTGAAGGAATTACCCCTCCCTGGTCTTTGCAAGTCACTGCATTGGAGCATCCAGCAACAGCAGGTACCACTCAATGTAATCCATCATGCAAAACCCACACCCCAAATGGGATTCCCCGATTCGCCCCTGAAGGGTGAATACCCCAGGAAAAGGGAAAGAGCCTTTTCCCACCCCCTTACGAGCTCCCAGCCCTCGGCTTTGCTGGGGTGCTCTGCCCCTACGGCTGAACTGCGGCTTCGCTCCGGCGTGTGCCGGCAACTGTGTGTGCTCAGCACCGGCGCTGCAGAGGCTGGCGCCGATCCCAAACTCAGGCAGCGTTGGGAAAATACGTGTGATTGCACAGAATGGGGGAGGGAAACGTCGGAGAAGATCACGGTGTTTCACCTCGGCTTTCGGAAATGTGAAGTTTTTGTTTCAAGAATAGTCAGAATACCCTGTTGGGAGAGTAATTTATTTTTTTGAATGGGGCTTTGCCTTTTCTGGTCTGGAAAATACCTCCTCCTAACTTAGAGGAGAACTGTGATTTTACAAATGGGTGCAATAGGCTGGTGAGAAGCTGGTTCGTTTTGGAGTGAGCAAACTGTTTGGATCCTCATGGAAAAAACCTTTATAATTTTGTCTTTCACTTAAAAGAAATAATTTGTTACCATCTGAATGTACGCTTTTCTTCTTCTTTTGCTCAACAAGCCAAAGAATAGCTCAACCTTTTATCTGCCCAGTTCTGGACACCACTGAAGTCCTGTTTTCCAAACCCCCACCCTCCGAATACCTGTCACAGGCAGCTGATCCCCGTTATCTTCCTAAAACACAGTGTTCTCTTTCAGTCTGCCCCCTGCCATCCTGGCTTCCCTGACACAGCCCAGGTGCCTGCTGCGGCTTTGAGGAGGAGGTGAAAACTGAGATTTTTGTGCTGGTTTTGGCCCGTTTCTTCAACTCTGCTTGCAAAGTTTGAGCGCTTGCCTCAGGAGCCTGCGGCTGGCCGGTGTCACTTAACGCTGTGTGCTTGGGGACAGGACTTGAGCCATTTGTTAAGGTTTTATATTTATTGCCATGCCCTGCATCCCGTTTGCCCTTTCCCGAACCCTGAGAGCTGCGTGCGGGCGGGCAGCGATGGGACAGAGAGGTCTTGCCAATGACAGGAGAGCACCAACATTTGCTGATGCTTTCCTCTCTGCCAGCTGCAGCGACAGAGACCCAAATTCTCCCTCCAACTCTATTTTCTGCCCAAGCCCGTGGCAGGCGGTGGCACGGCCATCTCAGCCCGGGGCAGCAACGCTGATGGAGAAGCTGCTGGTGCTGTTTCTGCAGGGAAGAGTTTAACACTGCTCCTTGTCCAGGACCAGCCCCGGTAGTGCAAATAATGCTTGAGCTGCTTTATTTAGCAGCGAGGGCTGGTGTGAAATGCCTCTCGTGAAAGACGGGGACGGGTTGTTGGTGGCCGCAGCGACCGGTCACAGAGGAGCAGGAGGCTGCAGCAGGCAGAGGGGCAGGTCGTGTCCTGTCTGCTCCCTTGGCCGCTTGCTGCCCGCACCTCTGAGCATCCTCCTGCTGGCATCTGAACCTGCCATGGTCCTGTGGGATCTGGTTTGGCAGGAAGGTGATGTCCTATGGGTGGGCAAGTACCCCAAGCCTGGTGCTGGCAAGTAAAGGCAGTAGTGGGGCTCAAGCCCGCTTTTTGTTTTTCAAATCAGAACCCCTGTACAGACATGTGAGTAAATCCTGGAGCAGTGAGCCCAGAGGGGGGACATTGGGGGAGGAATTAGCATCTGCCAGCACAGCCCCTGCCTCAGTTTCCTCCTCACTGAGCAGCCTGGAAGGAATGCCAGCGCTGACAGCTTAAGTGCTGTAGATGCTCACAGACTACCCTCTACAGCCTAATGCCCCAGCCCAGCTGCTTTTACCTCTGGCTGTGCCTGTCCATGAGCTCTCTCCAGCCTCCCAACCCCGGCTGTCTCCAGGATGTGCTCAGGACAAAGAGAAAGGATCTCTGTTGTGCTTCTGGTCATGCTGAGAAATTTGGGGGCTAACCTGCGGCAGGGGAGATCGGGATCTGAAACCTCTCAAGCAGTGAGAGCTGAGCACTAGCAGAGTTGTCCTGGCTTGGTGCTTAAGGTACTTAAGGTTGGTCCGGTTACGGCTGGGCTAGAAGGACTGGCCTTGCTACGAAGGGGTGCTGGGCTCTCCAGGATCTCTCCAGCTGTGTAGCCAGCTATCAAGTCCTGGAGGACAAATAATTTGGGAGCAGAAGTGACTTGTCATTTTGACCCCTTCTTCTGACCTTTTTCACCCTTGGGGACGGGTGGCTCTTCTCCATACACCGCTGTTTCACTGGAGCCTCCTCTGGCAAAGCTGTGGAGATAGGTCACCAAGGGGTCCTACAGCCGCGTAACAGGTCCACACTAGGGAAAGCCCCTTTTGGCTCTTTGGGACATCCCTTCTGCCTCTGTCTAGGAGGACATCGCTGTAGGACAAGGCTGAACTGGATGCGACCCCTGGCCAGAGGTACTTATGTAAGATACTTACCCCAAGACCGCCTTGGGAAAGAGCCAACGTGCTGATTAGGTGACGTCTGCTCAGGAGCCTCGGAGCATCTGCTGCCTGGTCTGGTGGTCTCGTAGGCACTGCCCTGAGGTCGTTTATGTAAGAAGCCGGCTGGGCTCTTTGGCTGCAGCGAGCCCTCTGGGTTATACGAGGTGCCTCTCTGACCCCTGGGATGTCCAGCCCTCTTGGGGTCTCCTATGAGCAGTCACCGGTCGGCTGGTCGCTGCTGCTCTTTCCTCTTCCCTGTCCTGAAATAATCCACCCTGTGGGTGAGGGAAAGGAGGAGCTGAGGACTGGTGGTGGAGTGAGGAGAGCAGGAAGGGGAGTGATGGTCTCTCCTGGGTGCTACAGGCACCGTGAGCAGCCCAAGGGAGCTGCCCTTTGCCGTTCCTTTTGGAGCATCCCATGGTAAAAAGCCAAAGCCGTGCTTGTCCCAGCTGGCCCGGGACACAGAGCTAGCACTGGGCTTACGCATGAGGTCTAGGAAATCCCATCTGCTGCCCCAAATCCTCCCCCCAAACATTGCAGGTCATGACAGCAACAGATAAGCTTCTTGCCTCCTGCTTTGTCCTATATTTTCCGGGCAGGATCCCAGCATGACATAGTCTCTTGGCCTGATCTCGGGGTGGTGGCATGCTGAGGGCACATGGTTTTCCCAAACTGGCTCTTTTTCTGCTCTTCAGCTGCAGAGAAGGAGCAGGCTCCCACCTCTGGCCGTGGTGCAACGCACTGGCCAAGGTCTCCTCAAGCGTTTGTCCCTGGGCCCCCCTGTGTGCAGCGAGGCAGGGTCAGCACCTTTGAAGTCCTAAAAAGAGTATCATGATCATGTGGAAAATGTACACACCGTAACTGGAATGGTGTAGGGTCACGTTTTATGGAGGACATGATTGCTTGGACCGGAGTTGCTTGTGATAGAGCAAGGTTCAGCCTCCCTTAGGTGAGCAGCGTGCGCATGGAGGAGAGAAGCGGAGGAAGAGTCAGAGGGGGATGCTGGGGAGCGATATCCCCTCGGGATCCTGCTGAAACAAGCTCTAATGGGTGAAATTAAGCTGAAGAGAAAGGCAACATTCCCTGAGATGTGTTAGAGGCTCCCAAGGGACACGGTGCGATCCCAGCAGCTCGGTCCCCACGGCAAACGCAGGGATGCACAGGGTGGGAGCCCACCTCGCCATGGGAGCTGTGTCCCTGCCACGGGGCAGCACTTGAGTTTGCAGCGAGGCTGAACCCACGGCACGGCGTGGAACACCAGTGCTGGGATGCGACGGCTGATGCTGCCAGTATCCATGTCATGGCTGGGGCTGGAATCCAGCTGGAAGCTGCATGGGAGCAATCCTTTATTAGCAAAATCTGCAGAGTTTCACTGGCTACAAGTGGCGTCTCATTTTGTTGGCTGGCAGAAATACAAATGTCTTTTTTTCCCCTGTGCTAGCCATTTTGGGAGACAAAATGGCTCATCTGCTCCGTGGTTTTTCATGGGACGGGCTGCTGCTCCTCGCTGATGGTTCCTCAGGCCCGGTCCTGCCTTCGCTTTTCTTTCCCAGATGAGCCGGACTTGCCGGGCACGGTGCTGCTCGCACCCAGCCTGCGGAGAGCCGCTCCGCACCCCTGCATGGCGGTGGCCCATTCTTGCTCCCATCGGCACTTTCTGGTCCCGGGGACCTTGTGCGTGGTCTCATAAAAGCACCACAAGCACTGACCTCGGCCACCGTGCTCCTCCTGCCGGCAGTCCGGCTCCTTCCCTGCCCTCCCTCCCTCCTGGCCGCACTGATGCACAACCAGGAACCAGAGGTGTGCTCTCCTTTTCGCGGATAAATCTATGGCAGTGCCACAATTCATCGCTCTTTGTGCCCTGAGTTCAGCTTCCCTGAGCTATTTTTTCGGTGGTGCCCTCTGCTAATCAGCTGCTGGCGCAGCCCTTGAGATGCTGTGGACATGGAGACGAGGTCCAAGCATCCATTTCTCCATCATCCAAGTGCTCCTTGATGACCTCGGCCGTTCTCCCAGGCTCAGATTCCCCTGGTAACTTCCCATCCTTATTGCACAAGTATCTTTCTTCTGCAGCAGGCCAGCACCCCTGTCTTCTGCCTTGCTGCTCCGGAGCGCTCCGGGAGTGAAAGCAATGCCCACAAACCCATGCCGTCCTCCCATCCGTCCGCTGCATCCCCCTGGCCCGTTGTCTTCCCGAAACCCGCCGGGACTTGGCCCTCCACACCTCCATGCCGGCCAACAGTGCGGCCTGGCAGAGCCGGCATCCCGCGCTGATGGCGATGCCAGCGCCCGGAGCAGATGGCGGCAGCCGTCCGGTGCCTTCCTCACGGCCGATTTTTCGGCCGGGAGCGCAACGGCCTGGATGCACGGGTGGGCGGTGAGATGGCAGCCAGCTCGGCCGGAGAGTGAGGGGCCAGGCCTGTTAATGGCACAGATAATGGCTATTTTTAACTTTGATTAATGAGAGCTTATTTCCTGACTCAGCTTGCGCGGCTCAGCGGCACGCGTGGCTCCCGCCATCCGTGCCCAGCGGATGGGGATGGGGGGACATGGCTGTTTTGGGTCATCAGACAGCAACCCGAAGCCTGAAAATGGCCTTCCTAGGAGGAGAGGTGGGAAGGGAGCGGGGTGCTGGGAGAGCCAGCCTGGTATCCCGTGGGAGAAGTCCGGCAGCCCAGCGGCGGGCTGGCATGGATTGAGTTTGGGGTGTCTTGGCTGGGCTCCGGGGTGGATGCTGCATCCGTCAGCCTCGGGTCTTTCTTGGCTTGTACTTCGGAGTCCCAGTTACCGCTCTGTGAGATGCTGGGGGGCTTCAAGCCTCTTTTCCTCGGCACCCCATCCCCCTTGGAGTGAGCCAGGGATATTCCCACGGGAGCAAAACCCCTGTCCTGGCATAGGGAGATGTGCGAACGGCTCTGCACCTTTTGGGGCTCAGCAAAGCCAGGTTGCTCAAAATCCCACCCTCTCCCTCCAGCTGTCGGGCTTTTGGAGAGGCTGGAGGATGGTGGGGCGTGTCCCGGGAGCCAGGCTGCTCACCATGGGATGGGGCGACCCCCTGGGTGGGGGTGCCCGGTCCGAGGGGCCCCGTGCCGTTGGGAGGACGGGTGACTTAGCACCTTTCCCCATCCCCGCTCCCCCCTCGCCTCCCCCTCGGCCTCTTCCTCCAGGAGCCCTGACACTAATGCAGCGCGAGCCTGGGATTTATGGGCGGCAGCCCTCCAATTGGGCCATCCGTCTTGATTAAATTAGCCCTAATGGCTCCGTGCTGACTTGCTCCAGGCCCCGCGCAGCCGCGGCTGCGGGCGCCGGGAAGGGGCCCGCCGGGGACCCCGCCGGGTGCGACCCCCTCGCTTCGCCCCCTTGCCCCCCTTCCCTCCCTTCTATGGCTTCATGGCCGAAGCTGGTCTGGCTGTTCCCGGGCTGAGAGCCCACCGGGGCCATGGCGTTCCCGGGGCTGCACTCCTGCACCCCCAGAGGGGTCCCCTGGGGGCCATGGGCTTCCCCACGGCTCTCCCCAGCCCCGTGGCAGCGGCGCCCGTAGCCGATGGCAAAAAAGCAGGGAGCCCCTCTGCTCCCCCAGCCTCAGTGAATCCTGAGGCTGGCTGGGATGGAAATCCCAGGCTATCTCTTTGCATTTCCCATAGTAAACCGGGAGGGCAAAGGGTAAGCCAGCAGCATGGCGGGGCGATGGAAACACCAGCCTCGCCAGTTCTGGCTGCCCAGCTCCCTTCTGCCATCCCAGGCGGCCCCGAGAGCTCCGGCCCCGCCAGGGTGCCCGTGTCTCCCCTTGGACACAAGCCCCAAACATCTCCTGGTTGCCACTTTGCCGGAGCAACACCCGGCTCACGCAGGAGGGAATTGCCGCTGGCAGCCCCCGGCGGAGCAGCGTGCCGGGCAGCGGGAGGCGAGGGGGGCAGCAGGGCTGGGGACACCCGCAGCCGCTCTCCTCCTCCCCGGGTGGTGCCTCCCTGCCCGGCCCTGGCCCGCGGCCAGCCGTCCGCCCCAGCCCTGCGGCCGATTTCCGGGCTGCCCGCAGCGTTAATTATATTTATTGCTGGAGGGAGTGGAGGGAGGCGGGGGGCCGGCACGGGGAGCCTGGGGCTGGCACCGCCGGCTGGGCACCGGCGTTCTGGAGGGGTGGATTGGGAAAGCTTTCCGGGAGCGATGAGCATGGAGGGTGGCCGGAGAGGAGGGAGCCAGGGTGCAAGGAGCTGCCTGACAGGCAGGAGGGAGGAGTGTTTTGGGGTCAGGACACTGATGGTTGCCCCTCGGTTCCCTGGGTGGTCGTGCTCATGGCCACCGTGCCCAGTGCGCAGGCTGGCGTCCCCTCTGACCGGCAAAACCCGAATCCCCGCCGTTAGCTGAGCATCCATGGGGATTTAGGCGTATTGCTGCCGGGACAAAGCCCTGGAGCGCTTTCCATCCAGGCATGTCAAAGTGTTGGTTAAAATGCAGTCTTTTTGGGGTCGGTGCAATGGGGTGAGATGGGACAAGTCAGCGTGGAGAGAGGAGAGGAGCCCTGAAATGCTCCGGAGTCCAGGGGTGTTTGGG
This sequence comes from Pluvianellus socialis, assembly GCA_013400795.1. Taxonomy (NCBI): domain Eukaryota; kingdom Metazoa; phylum Chordata; class Aves; order Charadriiformes; family Charadriidae; genus Pluvianellus; species Pluvianellus socialis. Next base: position 19,812 of record VZTS01009034.1, on the reverse strand, counting down.
AGCGCTGAGGGGAAGCGCCGTGCTCCATCACCGTGCCGGGGGGAGGATGGGAGCTGGGGGCGAGGAGTCACTGCTCTGGGATGCTGGCGAAGGAAAGAGGAGAGGGAGGGATTGCTGCTCCCAAACCCGTGGTGGGAGACAAAGAAGAGTGAAGAGAAGGCTGGGGAGGGCTGGGAGGCGATGCAAAAAGGAGATGGGGGCAGGTGGGGAGGCAACTTCTTCATGTGCTGGGTGGATTTAGGGTTTTTACGCGACCTGCCGGCTGCGTGACAGCCAAGCTGAGGCGTGTCGAGCACGGCTGTCGAGGCTGGAGGTCTCCCGGCTGTGATTTTTGTTTGAACGAAGCCCGCGAATCCCGACAAAGGAGCCGGCGGCAGCAGCCCCGGGATCTTGCGAGCCGACCGAGTGCGGAGGAAGTCTAGCAAAAATTACAGATGGTGGCTGGTTTGCAGCTCCCTCTGGCTGGAAGCCAGCCGGGGTTGCGAGCCCACTGCAGCATCCCCCTGCCGCGGGGGAGGAAAGGCTGCCGGAGCAGGGTTTCACTTTGACCCGCTCCAAAAAGGCCTCGCTTTTATAAGGACAGGGTGACCCGGAGACACCCAAAGCCTCCCAAACGGCTTAAAATAATGCTCACCACCAAGAAATAAACTTGGACTCCGATCAATCTTAAAAAAAAAAAAAAAAAAAAAAAAAAGAAAAAAGAAAAAAAATTTCCCCGCCCGCAGTAAAAAGAAGTGGCTTCAATTGCCAGCCCTCCCTCTGCCCCCGGCTCCTCTCCGCACTCGCAGACCCTGCCCCTTAAACCAGCCGAAAGCGGAGCGAAGCCTCCGGGGACGCGGTACCCGCCATCGATTTTTCATGGAAGGTGCCCAGAAAGGATGGTGATGGACTGCGGGGCCGCAACCCCCCAACCGCGGCAGCCGGTCCGGGGGAGCTGAGATGGATCCGTCGGGAAAGGGTTGTCGCTTCGCCGCGGCTGTGGCTGTGGGAGCCGGGGCCGGGCTAGAAAAGCAAGCGGAAGCCATCAAGGTAGAGGAGAGGAAGCGAGGAAGAAGAAGAAGGGCCGAAGGACTCGGGCGAAGCAGCCATTAGGAAAGTGCTGATGCAGAGGTTCACTTGTGTCTACGGGCAGAGTTGGAGTAGTTGCTGTTCACGGACAAAGGCGGTAGGAGGGAGTGGAGCTTTGTAGAAGCCGGAGCCTGTCTCACTGGGTGTCTGTGTTTCATTCCCTGTCAAAAGGCTGGGAGCTGGGGGGAAAAAAGCAGGGAAGCGGCGAGCTGCAGCACTCGCTCAGGATCAGATAGCAAGAAAACCAATAGCGGAGAGAAGAGAGAGAGGAAAAAAAAAAAAAAAAAAAAGGAAAACCAACCCACACCAACCAACCAACCCACCCACCCTCCACGCTGAGGCTGAAACAGGCAGGTCCCTGCCAACTCCACAGCACGCAGCGAGCAGGGAAGAAGTCCACCCTCCCCGGGCAGGAGCGGAGTTGAGCCCGAAGGATATTTGATGACACTTTGGCGACGATGGGTCCCCCAGCATCTTCCAGAGCCCATTTGAGGGTGAAGGCTCTGAAAGCGCAGAGGGAGTTTGAAGCTAAATTCACCTGAGTCTGGATCTCTTGGTCGCTGGGATTTATCTATTTTTTTTTTTTTTCTCCAGGGGGTGGCAGGGGGAAATCGAACCGAGAAAAAAAAGTGGTGATTTTTTTTTTAAATCCCCCTCTTTTTTTTTTTTTTTCTCCAGGGGGGGGCAGGGGGAAATCGAACCGAGAAAAAAAAGGGGTGATTTTTTTTTTAAATCCCCCTCTTTTTTTTTTTTTTTCTCCAGGGGGGGGCAGGGGGAAATCGAACCGAGAAAAAAAAGTGGTGATTTTTTTTTTAAATCTCCCTCTTTTTTTTTTTTTTTTAAATTTTATTTTTTTCTTTTGGAAGAAGATATATTTTTTTTCCTGTGGTTGGAATGGAGGGGTTGGGTCTGTGCCTAAGAAGCAGCAGCCGAACGTCGGTCCTGGGAGAAACCCAAGTGGATCTGGGGTCCCCCGCCAGCTAACTCTCCAGGACCCGCAGCCCCACGGCCAGGGGGGGGCTGGATGCAGTGAGAGGTAAGTGAAGGCTCCGGCGTCTGCCTGCCAGAAAGCCGGCGCGACAGCTCCTCCGTTCCTCCGGCTCCGTCTTAATCCCAAGTCAGAGGCAAAAACAGCAGTCTCATAGTGAGTCAATCACTTCCACCTATTGCAGCCCTAATGGAGAAATAAGACGGGGAAGTTTCGCAGCGGCAGCCTCCCGGATGAAGTTCTCCCCCCCCCCCTCCATCCCCGTGCCCGAAATGCCAGGTTGGGGGGGGGGAATTTTGCAAAGCTGACCGCCGTCGCTGTGCCCATGCCACGGGGCCCCCTCCCTCCCCGGCCAGCGGCGAGGGTTTGCCGCTGTCTTTTGGGGAGCGCCGGTGCCTCGCTGGGCTCCCCGCTTGCCTCCGCTCGCTTCCCCTGGCCAGCTCGCTTTCTCGGCCAAAACTTTTGCATGCCGGCTGTTTTTGGAAATGCCCGTGCGGGGTTATGCCCCCATGCGTGTGCACACATGTGTATGCACGCGCGTGTGCGACGCGGGCTCGCGTGACCCCTCCGATTCCCGGCTGCCTGGCCCTGCTTGCCCGCACACGGGGGGCACGGCTGGGCTGAGCCCGGGAGCTGGGGAGGGGGGGCTGCTTCGAAGGCAAACTGCAAAGCGCAGGGGGAAAAAAAAAAAAGCAAAGCGAGCCGACAACCACAGCAGCAGCAGCAGCATAATTGCATCACTGTAATAGTATCGGCGCTGAGCGCGAGCCAGGCTAGTAAAATTGTCCAGAAAATGAGCTGTACTAAAGTGCCTCCAGTTAGCAGCACCTGCACGCCTTCTCTGGGTGCTTGAGGCTATTTGTATTTTTAGAAGTCTCTCTTAATTATAGAGCAAAGAGTGTTAGAGGGAAAATGGTGTGTATTTAGCAGCATTCGTTCCCGGACAGTTTTGCAGCGAATATGAGCATAAAATCACCAAATAGGGTTTTTTTCTCCCCCCGCCCTGCACTTGTGATTTTGAACCACCTGTTTTGCAGTGGTGTCGGCAAACGAGGGCTGGATTTTTGTCTTTCCCGTTCTTAGAAAGCGTGGTGATGACTTTGCTTGCGTGGGAAAAGGATGGGGAGCGATCCCTTTGCCTTCCTACGGCCACCTCTGCACCCCAAATCGACCCCCAGCTCATAAAGGGCTGTGAGACCTCCCTGCTCCCAGCCTGGGGGTGACACTGCTGGGGACAGGGGACTCGCGTGCCGGTGCTGGGTCTCCCACAGGCACCAAAGAGCCAGGGACGTTTTACAGCTCGCTGCGAAAAAAACCCCACAAACCCTGCAACAACTCGTTTTGCTTCTATAAAGCTTCTTCCCCTTGTCCCCTTCTCCGCTAAACTTTCCAGGGCCTTTTGTTCTGAACAGCAGGTGAAATTCCCTTTGTGTGAGCACAAAGCAACGAAGCCACCAGAAAATAATGAAAACAAGACTTAAAAAAAAAAAAAAAAAAAAAGATAAAAAAAAAATAGTTGCCTGCTCCTTTCAGGCCTGGAATAACAGCAAGCATTCCCATCTGCACCGGATAGGCTTAATAAAACACTGGCTTTGCTGGGGAAGGCACTGTAAAGGCCACTTATTTCTTGCCTCTGATCTACGACATGCTTTGAAATCCTCTATTGCCTCTGCTGCTCTTCACTCGAAAGAGTTGTTTTACCTACAAAGTCAAGGTGGATTTTTTTTCTGAGCCCTGAAATGACCCCAGGGGATACGGCGAGTGCTCCGGCACCAGCCGCGGTGGGATGGCGGTGTGTCCGCCACGGCACAGTGCCGTGGTGCTCCGTGATGCTCCGGGCAAGGCTGTGGATCGCCGTGGGTTCCCCCGTCTCCTCGCTGGCTGGCCAAGGCTGCAGGGGTGGCTTTGCTGGCAGCACGGTGGGAACCGTTCCCTGCTGCGGATAAACTTTGGAGGAGCTGTCGGGGAAACTGCACGGTGAGCTTAAACCCGGCGTTTTCTCCCTAATCGGTGTCAGGTTTTAGGGTGTAAATGTGCTTGAGCAATGCAGGAGCCTCACCCAACCTCTGTACCGGGCGGAAAAAAGGATGGGTTGGCAGTTTTGGGGATGGCATCTCTAGAAAAGGCAGGAGCGCCGCCACTAAGAGGGGTTGCTGGAGGGATGGCTCCATCCCTCTCTCCCGTTGCCGCTCGGGCGCGTGGCACGCGGAGCGGGTGCCTTATGTAAGCAGCGGTGGCAGCGCCGTGCCCTGGCCACGCCATGCCATCCTGCTCTGCCACTGCGGGGCCACGCGCGGCCTCGGCCACCTCCCTCAGCCCCCATTTTGGGGGTCCCCTGTGGGTGCAGGCACCGTTGTATCACCCCGGGTGGAGCATAACCCCCCCACTGGCCAGGGGGACCAGGGTAGTGAACGGCTCCAAGCCCAGGGCTTTGTCTGTGGTTTCTGCAGAGTTCACGGTTGCAGCTTTCCCAGCGCTGGCTCCAGGGTCCCCAGCCCTGGGGAAGTGGCACCTGGGCTCAAGCCCCTTTCTAGGCTCTTCTGTGCCCCTTGGCTAAGGTCCAGCCTGGTTTGGGTTCAACACCACCGGGCACGGGCTGGCTCTGGTGGATGGGAACGGGGAAACCAGCCCACCTTGCACCCATTCTCCGTGCTGCTGACTTGCTGCAGGAGCTGGGAATTGTCCTCCGAGCGTGGGGACACCGGCTGGCGAAGGACCTGTGTCCCTATCCCAGATCGTGAGCCTGTCCCTCCGCCTCCCCTGCGGGTCCCCGGGTGCCCCAGCACCCACCCGTCTGGCTGCCCTGCATCCGGCGTGCCTGAAATGGAGGAAAGAAGAGAGAAAATTAGCATTAAGGGGCTCAGGGAGCCCCTGGGGGGTGAAGCACGGTGGGTACCTCACTGCTCGGTCCCACTCCAACTTCTGAGCTGGGGTGGGAGGGAGAAAGGTGGGAGTGGGGTGGCAGATGGCTGGGGGGGTCCTGGTGCTGCTCCCACAGCTCTGGGAGACTGTGGGCCTGTCACCTTGCTGGGGCATGCCCCTCTTTCACCGTTCCTGGCTCGTTCCTAGCTTGTTCCCTTGTTCTATCTCAGTCCTTTGGTCCCAGCTCGGTCCTTTGGTCGCAGCTCGATCGTGGTTCCCAGCTCGATGCCGGTTCCCGGCTCGATGCCGGTTCCCTGCTCACTCCCTTGTTCCCAGCTTGCAGCGAGACAGGACTGCCGGTGGGCGACGGTTTTTTGCAAAGCTCTTTCAGATTCCCCCGTTGGACTTTTGAAGCATCTGGTATCACTATCTCAGCGTCATTATGAATTAATTAACATTAATTCTCTGTTCTGGTATCTCCTATTGCCAGGAGCCTTAGCCTGGGCTTTTTCCCTGCCACCCCCCACCCCCAAACAGAAAAGGCCAGATCCAGACTACGCCTGGCAGAAAAGCAGAGAGAAGCCACGTGGCTGGGGGGACCACGGGCTCCCCATCCCTGTCCCCATCCCGCACTGTGACAAGGGATGCTGCCAGCCCCCTGCCACCCCCTTAGCCAGGGGAGGGCTTGGTGCTGGGGGAGCCCCGGTGCTGCCAGCGCTGCCTGCCAGCTCGCTGTGCCACTGGCACAGGGCATGGGTGCCTCACGGACGGGTGACACCGGCTGAGCCATCCGTCACCTCCGCTTCCTCACAGGGCTGCGGGGCAGGTGACGTTGGGGCTGTCCTGCGGGGGACGGATCTCCCTTTCAGCTCTGGACGCCCCCGTCCTGGCTCCACAGCCTGTGCTGGAGGCACAAGGGGTGCTCTCCGCAGGGATGCTGACCCAGGGATGCTGATACCAGGGATGTTGTTCCCAGGAGTGCTGATCCCAAAGAGGCTGACCACAGGGATGCTAATGCCAAGAATGCTGTCCGCAGGGATGCTGGCCCATGGATGCTGACCCTCTAGAGACGTGGACATAGACATAGCAGGTGGATGCGGGCTGGGGAAGAGGGCAGGGTGTGTTGGCTGAGTTAATCCTGCTCTGTGGGTCACCCCGAGGGTGACACAACCCAGGAGTCAACCCGGCCAGGCGGCTCCGTCCCTGCGCTCTCCCTTGCCCGGGGGAGCCCCGGTGAAGTTTGGGGGCTGCAGAAGGACCCAGTGGGATGTGGGTGCAGCACCCGCTGCCTCCCAGCCCCGTCCCACCCCATCGCCCGCCCCACTCCCTGCCCCACAGCAACACAACCCTCCTGCGCACATCTGCCCCCCCGCTGCTGCCCCCTGCCACCACCGTGTGCCCCATGGCAGGGCCACAGCAACCCCCAGGGCCACCCCAAGCCCCCCTGCACCCTGCGCAGTGTGGGCTGAGGCGCTGGGTGTCCCCCCACGGCCTCCGTGAGCCCCGTGAGCTGAGGTGGGATATGGGGTGGCAGACCACGGGTGGGCTGGGGGACAATCCCGGTGTCCTACATCCCTGGAGCCTGGCTCGGGCTTACGTAACGGCCGTGCTGCAGTCTGCTCGGCTCAGCCGCCAGTGCCACCGGCAGAGCTGCAGCGCGGAGCCCATCTCCCGGGATATTTGCTTTTTGGGGAGAGGGGGGAGGGAGGGGGACACTTGGCGGGTACGTGAGCCCCAGGGGATGGCCAGGACCTGGAGGGGGTTGTTGGCAGGGCTGGCTGGGCACGAGGGCTGGGGCATCTGCCCCCGGCCCCATCTGTCTGGTGACCTTGGGAGCCAGAATCCCCCCTGGGTGGCAGCACCCTGCGGAAGAAGGGGCTGGGGAGGAGGAGAGCAGGGAGAGCCCAGCACCGGTCCTAAGTGAGGGGTCAGGTGAGAGACCCCGCCGGCATCCTCTGCCGGCCACGCTCCCATCTCCGCCCTCCCCAGGGAGCCTAGTCCCGCTGCGCAGATGGGGAAACTGAGGCAGGAGGCTGTGACTCCACGTGGGGAGCAGGTGCCAGGGTCCCACTGGATGGAGAGGAGGAGATGGGACATTACCATCCCCTTGGATACCCCCGGGCTGGAGATGCCCCGGTGCAGGCTGAGCTCTGCCCCCAGAGCCGGTGTCTCCGCTTGGGTCTGGATGTGGGTGCAGGGACCTGCTGGCGCTCGGTGCAGTGAGCTGCAGCGCTGGAGCTTGGTTCACATGCCGTGACCCGGTGACATGGAGTGGGGGGGGGACACAGCAGCCTGGCCATAGCACCCTTCCTGCCCCCTGCTCCAGTCCCCAGGGAGGCGCAGGATGCCGTAGCAGGGACCCTGGGGGAGAGACCTTGCTGCCAGATGGGGCTGAAGCCATGGCCTGGTGGGGTGGTCAGCATGTCACCGTGCCTGATGGCTGCCGAATGCCGGGGTGCACCTGGGAGCTGCTCCGGTGCCAGCACCCACTGGGAGCCCGAGGGCTGTGCTGGTGCTGGTAGCAGCCCCAGCGCTTGGGGTGGTGCTCGCCGAGGGTTCCCCTCCAGCCGAAATGTCATTGCAGCTCCGCTCCGGCACTGCTCTGCTCCAGCGTGGCTCACCAGAGGCAGGAGGAGGGTTTGTGCCCGGAGGCACGCAGCGCCCTGGCTCTGTCCCAATGGTCACCCAGTGCTGTGGGGACCCAGTGGGTCTCTGTCCCACCCCAAGGGTGCAGGGTCACCCGGTGCCACCGGCAGCAGGGCTGTGCCTCTGTGATGCCCCATGGCCAGCGCCAGGGTGGCTTCAGTGAGGGCAAATGCCACCACCCGTGGGTGCCACCTGCCCACAGGGATGCCTGGCAGTGTGGGCATCACTGCAGCACTACTGGAAAACCCAGTACAATCCCAGTGTGAAAAGATGGTGTCACCCACCAGTGAGAGCCAGTGTGCTCCACAGGGACCAATTCCCTGAGACCTCCACCTCCCTCTACCCCTTTGCCCCTTGTTCCCAGGCTCAGCCAGCATTTCTCCTGGAGCTCGGTAAGACGAAGCCCAGCTGCCCCCCAGCATGCCACCCAGCCTGCTGCCCTCCACAGGCACAGGGACCCTGTGCCACGAAGCCAGGGGGATCCAAGGACGCTGGTGAGCTCATCCCTCCCGCCCGGGCTGGGAAAATCATTGCATTGTGCTCACTGCAAGAAGCTCAAAGGCCTTTGGTTCCCTTTTAGGACACGTCTGGAAAGGAGCCACCGAAACAAATGCCAGGAAAAATAAACCTTCAGTAGCAGCTACTTTCTTGGTGGGTTTGCAGGGATCCAAATGTGGATCCCTCGCCTTGGGGAGCCCTTTGGGGAACCCCTCAGTGCTTGGGCTGCGGGGTTAAACCTCCCTCAATGCTGGGCAGCCAGTGCTGGATGAGGCCCTTCTCTTCTGAAATGCCAAATCCGGCCCTGCTGGGTGATTGAGATGTTTGGGAAAGGGGGGTCAGGCACTGCTCTGGATCCTGCTGCCCTTCATCTCCGCAGCAGTGCAGGGCAGCCCTGGCACTGCCAGTCCCCCCGGGGGGCTGGGACACCCGGCACAGCGGGTCCTGCTCCTCAGCCTTGGATACCCCAGGGCTGAATCTGGAAGTGCGGTTCTCAGCTGGGCTGAGAACATCCTCCAACTCGTTACACGGGTGCCAGCTAATCGCCTTCTGACAAGGAGTCATCCTTCCTACTGCGCTGAAGGCTGTAATGACAATGTACTTGAAGGGGCTGATGAATTAAGTGCATCTTATAAATACATCAGATATTAAAATTCCCGTATAATTACAGTGCAATAGATTATGTGTGGTGCTGAAGGGGAAGCAATTCAACAAAGCAAAGGAATTACAGTTATAGAGGAGAGCCAGCGAAGTGTAATTACACATGGCTCTGCTCGAATGGTGGTGTAAAGCGAGGGGCTGGTTTGTAGCTGCAGTGGGAGCAATGCCGAGTGGCACCGGGGCTGTGCCAGCACCGAGGGCTTGTCCGGGCTGCTGCAAGGGTTAAGGGAAATGAGTGGGACCTGAAGGGCTTCAGGAGAGGGACAGAGGGAGAGGGCTTTGCTCTGCTGCATCCCTTCTTCTTCCGGGCAGGAGAACACCCTGCACCCTGCTGGCTGGTCCAGGGTCTTTGTCCATCGCTTGCCCCAGCACCCCACTGCTCCCAGCACCCCATGTGCACATCTATCTTGTGTGTGATACCGCAGTCAGTGCTTAGGCACATCAAAGATGAGAGAATNTTTCCCTTTCCCTTTCCCTTTCCCTTTCCCTTTCCCTGCCTCTCAGGGTCAGTGTTCCCACATCCCCAGGTGGCTGCAGTTGCATGAGGTCCAGGCAGAGGCTGCCATGTCACCCTACACCCCAGGTGTCACCAAACACGGGAGCTGGTTGCTCACATCCTCGCTCCTCCGTGTTTTCCGGGTCAGTGTTGCAGGGGGGTGTCCCTGGTGCTTTCAACTCCCCCCTCCCGGTGAGGGGGTGCCACCTGCAAGGGGCCTTGGGAAATAACGTCCCCAGCACGATTCGGCTGTGGGGCTGCCGGAGCAAAGCCTTTTCTCTAGCGAGCTGGTGCCGCTTTTCCCATTAATTACATGGAGCGGTGCCATCACCAGACAATTAAGTAGTGTTGTCCCAGGCTCTCGTAAGGGCACAGCGAAAGCGGGGCATGGGACACCGTGCAATGACACGGGTGTGGGGCAGCAGCGGGGGGGTCGGGTGCTCCGCGTGCCGTCCGTCGAGGCGCTCGCATGTGGCCACCAGCCGAAACTCTGCGAGCACTGTGGACCTGTCCCACCACCACCTGCAGCGCCGCCGCCTTCTCCTCGTCCCCTTCCTCCCCTACAGCGCCCAGAGTCCTGCGGGGCCACCGTCCCCATCGTGTCCCCAGACACAGCCTGCCCTCAGCAGGGAGAGGGGGGGCCGCATGACGCCTTCGCTTTTGCGATGGCTCTTGTTCGCTAATTAGCAAAATCTGGCAATCTGCACCGTTCTCCCAGTCATTAATTATTATTAATTATTTGTTATGCAAATAAAGTTGAAGAGCGCAGCGCTTTAGGCAACACAAACGAAAACAGTCCCGGCTCCCGGCAGTTTACATAATGGTGGGCGAGTGGGCATCGCAGGAGCCCCCGGGGCCACACAGCGTCCACATGCTGTCCCCTGCGTAGGGGCCACTGCACGTCGGCATCCCGTGGGATCTGGGGACACGTCGATGGCATCAGTGGTGATGGGCGCTGCAGGGCTGGTGCCAGAGGAGACTGCAGGGACATGGGATGTAATGGGGAAAATGGTGCTTTTGAGGGTCCAGGGGTATGAGATCGATGGGGGGACCCAAGGGTGAAGGGGGAGTGTGTTGGTGACAGGTGCTGCTGGTGGAAGCAGGAAAAGCGATGGCTGGGTGGGTTTTGTGGGTGCTGAGGGGGTCCTGTCCCATCCTTTCCCGGCGGTCTGTCCCTGAGGGTGGTGCCTGGGGAGAAGCCGGGATGTTTCACCAAAAGATGCCGTTCCAATAAGTGGCAGTTTCCTGTCTCCGTGCTCCCAGCTGGAGGCTGGACGGGGCCAGAACCCAGCTGTGCCTCCCTCCGCCCCGCTGCCTGGCCACTGACCGCCCTGGGCTGTTATTTCGGTGCTCCCACCTTCCCTTTCCCCTCTGCCCGGGGCTTTCTGCCCCATCCGGGGCTCCTTTCCCCTCCTCCGAGCTCGCCATCGACCCCAAATGCAACCAACCCATGTCACACCCCCGTGTCATGGAGCAATAACACCGGTGGCACCGCGCTGCAGGCACACAGGCTGGCGGTGGTGGGGCCCCTACCCAACCCCTCCTTGAGCAATTGGGAAGGGAACCGAGGAAAAATGGAAATTAAAGAGAGGAAAGAATTAATAAGGATCCTGCCTCGACCACAATGGCTTTGTTTCAGGAGAGCCGATACCACACGCTCGCTAATGCCGTTCCTCAGAGGCCTTCGGGAAGTGGCGAGGTTTTGGCGATGCTCAGGTGCATTTTTGGTGCGCTGCGGATACCGGTGTGTGTTGGAGCGGTGCTTGGTTCCCGCCCAGCCGGTGATGTCCCCTGGCGCCTGTCTGCTGTCCCCAGCCGGGCTCTGCGGCACGAGGCAGCCGTCGTCGTAAAGCAACAGCCTGGCAGAGCGGAGATTTGGGGTGAGAAATGTGTTTTTACAAAGTGATACGGCTGCTGCTGCAGGGCTGAGCCCTGAAACGCTGGACAGGCTGGCCGGAGGGCTGCTTGCTCCCTCTGATTCCAAGCTCATCCTGTAGCGGCTGTATAGCGCACCCGGAACACATCCAGCACAAGACAACCTTACAACAAACCTCCTCTTGCGCTGTACACCCAGCGCCGTGCCGGTTGCCTGTACATCCCTCCCCACCACCTGGTGTTATTTGCTTTTCATGCACTTCTTAGATCCCCCAGTTACCACCCCATAAGTCTCGTTCAGAGAAACCCTCTATTCCCTCCATCCTGGGGGAATGCCCTGGACATTTCTTTAGGGGGAATTCAAAGCAGGGATGGGAGAGGAGCAGGGTTTTGCACAAACTGTGCTCAGACCTGCGGCCGATGTCTCGCAAAACTGTCCCATTATTCCTGTGCCCGATGTCCACGGGGACCTCGGGCTCTTTTCTTCTTTCTCCGCTGCAGGAATCAGTTCTGGTTGCTGCCAGGGTTATCTCCATCCTCCAGCTTGCTGCACGCTCTGCTGGTTCCCCGTCCTCCCCAGGGCTGGGGCTCGACCCCGGCTGCGCAGCACATGCCCCCGCAGAGGAGGACCATGTCTTTATTTTCCCATTGCCAATAACGGGTTTGGGGATAAAATCTGGAGAAATATTGGGGACTCGTGGAGGTTCCCCACCTGCTGCCGCAGCTGCCTGGACACTCGTGGCCCCATCCTGAGCCCAAGCCTGGGCTGGTGGCCGCAGGGAGGGCTGGAGCCAGATGCTTGTTTCTAATAAAGCTCGGCTCCCGCCGTGAGCCGCACTCATCCTCACCCTCTCCAGATGATAACGGCAGGAATGCCGCTGCTGGATGGACCTCGTTGTAAGCAGGAAAAGCGGCTGAAGGTGAAAGGACCGGGCTCCAGCTCTGCATCTGTGCGCCAGCCCCGCTTTGCCGAGATAAGGATGCTCTAAGGAGTCAAAAAAATCCCTTGCCCCTGGGCTGTGGGGGCTGCGGGGGCTGCAGGGGGCCGGAGGCGGCAGGCGGAGGGCCGGGGCGCTGCGTGGAGCGCAGCAGGAAGGAAGCGCTCGGCGAGGACACAGCCAGCACCGCGTGCGCGTCCTTACATATGTGCTATTTTCAGCATGATGGGGAGCAGGCCAAGTTCTCCAACAGATTGGGTTTGGAGCTGAAATCCTCCTCTCCTCCTCCCGCCATGCCCAGCACCCACCGCCGGCGGGTGCGGGGAGTCCTGTGCGCCCCGGGCACCTCGCTCTGCCCTGGGCACTCTGTGTTCCCACCGGGGAGACGCACGCAGGCTCCCAGCACTGCCGGACCCCGGCATCCTAGCAAAGCCACAGGGTCTGACCCTGCTCAGGGGGATGGCGGCTCCAGCTTCTCCCCTTCCCGCTTCAAGCTAGTCCAGGCGCCGACACCAGCATCCTCTCAAATCCATCCCCGCTCCATCACGGACCTGTGGCATCTCCTGCCTTTGGCTTCACCCGTGTGCACTCCCATCCGCTCTCTCCTGGCTTTTTTTCCCAAGCAGAAAGCATCCCTCCTTCCTTCTCTCCCCAAATCCCCTCTCCTGCCCCCTCCCCTCTCCCACACCACTGCGACCCCTCCAGAAGTGCAGCTGCTTTTGCAGCCGTGTCCTTGCCCTGCTTGAAATGCAGGAAAGAAATCCATGTGCAACTTGCTGTCTCGGCACCCTGTAATCATTTTGTCAGCCGAAAAACACTTTTGTCAAACCCCCACAGGCAAACCGGGAGGGGATGGATTGGGGAGAGGCACCTGACACCACTCTGAGATTTTTCCCCCCCCTTTTTTCATCCTGGGTTTTGCTTTACGGATGGGACGAGCGTTGGGGTTTTCTCTCTTTTCCCTTTCCATGTGCTTCGGCGACTGTCCAGAGAGAGTGAAAGGAATAAGGAAAATGTTGCGGGAGGGCAGTGGGGCTGGAGAAAATGCATCGCCAGCGGCTGGGTTTGCTCGACAAAGTGCAATTACGCAACGGGAGGAGAAAGCCGTTCGGCTGGAGAGGGGTTTCCAGCAGGGACTAATGGAGCCCCAGGCTCGGTCACCTGGGATGGCCCCGAGAGCAGCCCTGGCCCCATTCGGGTGCTGGGGGGCATTAAATGGCTCCTCCCTGTCCCGCGCATGAGCTGCTCTGGGGGGTCTTTACAGCAGGAGGTTAATGTCATCTGTTTGCTCCGTGCCAAAAGCACACAGACGGCGTGGCAGTGGCTGCCCTGCCCAAATCCGGGAGCGGGTCCTTTCTCCAGCGCCAGGCTGACAGTCCCCAAGTGGGACGTGGTTTCCCTCAGTGCTGGCTCTCGTGCTTCCCCTCCGTGGGTCCCTTTTTCAGCCCCTTCAGCATCCCCCACGCGTGTCTGGGGTCACGGCCGCGGGTGACACCAGCCCTTGTCCTCTGGGAAAGGCGTCGGGGGTGTCTCTTAGAGTAGGGGGTTCATACGGCCTCGAGGATGGGCTCCGCTTTACCCCAGCGTGGCATTCCCAGGGACAGATGGATGGGCTGGGGGGGACAGGCTCTTACTTCCAAGTATGGGGACCTCTGATTTGGGCGCTCCAGCATGGCAAGCCGGGAGCGTGGCTCTCCCCTCCCTGCTTTATTTTTCGGCAAGCGCTTGCCCGAGCATCGGGGCGAGCTGCCTTTGCCAGCCTGCGTCACGCGAGCACCACGGGGAGTTTGCACAGAGCCGATTCAGAACAGAACAGACTCCGTTCTCCCTAACCTTTCCGCTAACGAGGAAGTAAATGCCTGGGATGGCTGCGGCGCTGGAAGGTCGGAGCCGTCGCAGCCCGACAGCCCCGTGGCTCTCCCTGCCGTCCCATCCTCCTTACGTCTTTCCCGCAGCCTTAGTGATGTTTTGGGGTACAAAGAGGGGCTGGGAACAAGGTGCTCCATGGAAATTTTGTGTCTGGGCTGGTACCATCATCTGGAGAAACGACGAGCCATAAAGCAAAGTGCTGGTTGAGCCTTGCCTAATGAACAGGGAGTCGTTAACTCTGCGCAAAGTGTTTGCAGGTCTCGAACACAGAAAAACACTGAAAAATCCACTTGTAAATGCTGCACGTCTAATTAGGGTACTGGGAAAGACTCATCCATCCTTACGCGTCCGGTGTGTCCTCATCTGCGCACGTGAAATTCGGGCCATCAAACACTCGCCGTCACTGTCGCAGCAAGGCGCTCCCGTCCGGAGACAGGTCTTTAAATCATCCCCGAGCGCTGGGAAAATTGCAGACAGCTCGAGAGCCGAAAATGAAAAGGCGAAATGTTGTTCCTGGAGCTTTTGCCCTGAATTATTTGATCAGCTTTAATAATAAGTTACACACAAGGGAAACTGAAGCAGCTTGGATGATTTTCCGGGGAGAACTAGCCCTGTGGATGCTGTGGAGCGGTGCCGGGTCCCCCGCTCCGCTGGCAGCCTTTGGGGACAGGCACCAAAGTGACAGGGACAAGAGGAAAAAAATCCAAATACCTCTTTAATACGTTTCAGTGCAGCATCCAGATGTGGGAGCTGGGATTGAAACTTTTCATTCATTTTTCTGGAGGCGGTGGGGAAAGCAGTGGTGGGGATGATCCCGCTCTCTCTCCTCTCCGCTGGCCCCATCGCTTCCGTGGGCTAATACCTGGCTGGCATCAGCAGGGCAAACTCCGGGCTCTTTCTCCTGCCTTATTCTAGGCTAGTTTGACTAAATTGAGCTTGTTTAGGATGAATGACTCCAGCACTGCTGGTTGTGACCTGCTGGCCACCGTGCTTGCAATTCCCCTTTTATTGGTAAAAATGAGAAATTGCTTTTTTCTGCCTTTTTCTCTGGGATCACAGATTGCACATAACGATTGCCTTAAACACAGGCTATTTCACAGCTTGCTGGTCCTTTCGGGGATGGGAGCGCCGGGTGTTTAGTGCCGGTGACACCATGAGCCAGGCCAGTCCTGTGTTGGTGTGGTCTAACAAGCATCTTAATTTAACTCTCCTTAATTTAACTCTCCTTAAATTAACTCTCCCCTTTCCCATATTTTTCTTTTTTAATGAAGGAAAGCGGATGAGGTCTTGCCACAAACCATGCATTGTGTAGTGCACACCCTGCCCAGGGCTCTGGGTCGATTCGATGTGCTGCTCCTGGAATGGCGGTGGCCGGGCTGGGTCCTGGTCCGTTGAGCTGTGATGGATCCCATTTTCTCTTGTGTCCGATTCCACAGGGGCACACGGGCCATGAGGAGCTGTTTGCACTCTGCACGTGTAGCAGAACCCATAGTCTTGGGTTTATTGGTTTCTCTTTGCTGCCTTTTCTCCTGTTTCCTTTCCATGGAGTTATTTATAGCCAGGCCAGCTCTGTTCCCTGTCCTCCTCTCCCTCCTTCCTCCCCAGGTGCTGCCTTGAGGAAGCAGGTAGCTTGTTCCCAGCGGAGGATCCTGTCAGGGCTCTGCCCAAGGGCACAGGTATAAAACTACCTGTAGGAACAAATTTACTGCAGAAATTTTGCT
The DNA here is from genome assembly GCA_013400795.1 of Pluvianellus socialis. Classification (NCBI taxonomy): domain Eukaryota; kingdom Metazoa; phylum Chordata; class Aves; order Charadriiformes; family Charadriidae; genus Pluvianellus; species Pluvianellus socialis. The sequence continues at coordinate 4,191 of VZTS01009034.1, read as the reverse complement.
GAACTAGCCAAATTGGGTGGTTTCAGGGGAGCAACCGGGAGTGCACCAAAACGATCTCCCTCGCTTGCTTCCAGCTCGATCCCATGGCTTGTGCAACCCAGAAATATTTTGTGAGGAAAACCTAAACTGCCGATCCTTCACCCTCCGGACTGGGACCTGATTTTGGCATTTGTGCCGATAGCAAAGTATATTTTCTTTCCCCCCAGCTTCTGCTGTCTGTGACTCCCATAAGAGCCCCGAGGAGTTTGCTGACAACAAGCTGCGTCCCCCGAGACAGCAGAGGGTCTGGGTACATGGTGCGGGAAGGCAGGGAACTCTCCGGGAGCCTGGACTGTATCTCCACATCTGCCTGGCTGCTGGCAGGACCCAGCAACCTTTCCCCCAAATTGAAAACATGTTTTTAGGGTAAAAAAAACCCTGCCACACCACAAAACAACAAAAAAAAAAACCCCAACACAACAAAAAAAGTCAGTAGCTATGGTGCCATCTGCATCCGCAACACTGCACAAGGCGCCCGAGCAGGATGCCGGGCACGGAGCCCCCTGAGCACCTATGCTGGGCAGTGAAAGGGGTGGCACGAGCCTTCCTCCTCCTTTCCTCCCCCTCAGAGAGGAATGTCCTGTTTCTCTGAGGAACAACATATCTCCCTGGCATCTCGCTCTTTAGAAGCTTTGATTTCTTTTCCAACTGTGGCTCTCCAGCCTCAGCAGCATGTCTTGGATATTTTTTTTTCCCCACGGTCCCCCTCCCGTTGATCCCAGGGGGAAGGCTGGTTGGAAATCTCTCCGGCAGCCCTGGCCGGAGGGGATGGAGGGCTGGGGGCAGCAGGTTGCTAGTTCATTTGTTTTCTTCGATGGGGCTTCAAAAAGTGATGGGCTGATGGGTTTGGAGTCTCAGGGGGGCAATTTCCCTGGCAGCATCCAAGTTGTGTCACCTCTCTGCTTGGCTCTGTGACGACAGTGTTGATTTGAATTCTTCCAACTTAAGACTGATTTAAATGATGGTGAAGTTGGGGGGTGGCGTGTGGGAGTAGAGCACTGAGCGCTATTCTTTTTCGGTTGTCATATGCCTCCATAAAGACTTCTGCCTTGGGGATTTGCATAGATCTGTGGTCCAGATTGCGCTACAAAACCCACCGGTGGTCTGCAAAGCTATGGCAACGGCTTCTGCGCCGGCTCCCGAATCAGATGAAGCTGGAAAGTTTAGGTGTGTTTGCAAGTTTTTGTGCCACCGTCGTTCCTCTTTGGTTTGGGGGCTGCAACTGGGGCTTGGAGGGCAGCCAGAAGCCACCTCTCCTCTCCTGACCCACAGCATTCCCCTCCTCTGCAGTCCCATCCCTTGGGAAATGCCTATTCTATTCTATTCTATTCTATTCTATTCTATTCTATTCTATTCTATTCTATTCTATTCTATTCTATTCTATTCTATTCTATTCTATTCTATTCTATTCTATTCTATTCTATTCTATTCTATTCTATTCTATTCTATTCTATTCTATTCTATTCTATTCTATTCTATTCTATTCTATTCTATTCTATTCTATTCTATTCTATTCTATTCTATTCTATTCTATTCTATTCTATTCTATTCTATTCTATTCTATTCTATTCTATTCTATTCTATTCTATTCTATTCTATTCTATTCTATTCTATTCTATTCTATTCTATTCTATTCTATTCTATTCTATTCTATTCTATTCTATTCTATTCTATTCTATTCTATTCTATTCTATTCTATTCTATTCTATTCTATTCTATTCTATTCTATTCTATTCTATTCTATTCTATTCTATTCTATTCTATTCTATTCTATTCTATTCTATTCTATTCTATTCTATTCTATTCTATTCTATTCTATTCTATTCTATTCTATTCTATTCTATTCTATTCTATTCTATTCTATTCTATTCTATTCTATTCTATTCTATTCTATTCTATTCTATTCTATTCTATTCTATTCTATTCTATTCTATTCTATTCTATTCTATTCTATTCTATTCTATTCTATTCTATCCTATCCTATCCTATCCTATCCTATCCTATCCTATCCTATCCTATCCTATCCTCCACCAGTGCGTGCCACTTTGCCGAGTGCTTCCAGCCTCGCACTCGAGCTCTAATTTGATGGAGAGGTGGTGAGGTCAGGAAAAAAACCCGTTCTCGATGCTTTTGTGAAAAATAGGTGTTTGGGTAATGACCTCATGGGGAGGGAAGCTGCAGAGCGAGCCGGTCTCCTACCAGCAAAACTGCAGGAGGGGAAGGAGAGGGATCGTGCAAATGTCCCAGTCACAGGGAAAGCTTAATTCGGTGGTTGTAATCACTGAGGACACGCACATCTGTAGGAAAGCAGGCTCCCTTCCTCGCACTGCTCCCAGAAGGGCTTGTTTGTTTAATTTTATCTCGCGGAGAAAATTATAAAAAGAAAAAAAAAAAAAAAAACAACCCAAACCACCACCCTGTGGTTTTGCTCAGCTGCAGCACAAAAACGCCCCAGCGGAGCCCGGAGAGCGCCGGGGACTGAAGCCCTCGCCTGAGCCCAGGTATTTCCGTGGGGAAGAGGGGCAGCGAAGGGGCCCTGCGGCAGCCGGCAGCCCTGGTGCTCTGTCAGGACCCCGCTGCCCACCCGTGCGGGGCTGGGCAGGATGGGAGCCGGCTATAGGAATCACCGGATCTGGGGAAATCCGGAGATCACCACTCTGCTCTCCCTCCTTCCACCCTGTGCTGATCAAACCCCGTTGCCTACAGCTGCTGCATCCATAAAAGAGGGAGATATTTGCCCTTTGGGAGGCTGGAGGAGGACGGGGGGTCTCACTGGGGACCCCGGCAGGGCAGCCCGGCTGGCCTGGGTGCCAGCAACGCACTTTGTGACCGAGCAGAGTGGGCAAGGTTGCGTTTTGGGGCAAAAAGTTGAGATCTTTGTGATGGTTGGTGCTTTGCGAGCTGCCGTCTAAACCCAGCCGTGGTCATGGCTGGTCAGCGCTGGTGCGGCTGGATAACGTGGGAGCGCTTTGCTCTGGCTTCAGCTCATTTTCTTCGCTGTCATTAGTTTAAATTTCCGAGGGAGCCTGGGCTTGGCATCAGACACTGACATCCTTTAATTTAGCAAATGTGAAAATGGGACCTTTTCCAACTGGAGCGATTAGAAACGTCCCGCTCCGTTCCCCATCCGCGGTGTCAGGCGCTGGCCGGGCTGTCGCCCCGCGCTGTCAGCCGCCCCGCTCTCCCACCGGCGTGACTGCAGCTGAGACCTCCCACACTCGTCACACGGGTGTGACGGCCCGTCATCACCGTCCCTGCCCGCTGCTGCTTCAGCGCTGCCGACGGTCCCGGCTGGCAAAGAGCAATGTGG